>JABFFB010000334.1:0-69373 GCA_013623555.1 Fusarium nisikadoi
CTATTATAATACTATATTTTATAAGTATTATATAGTATTTAAACTATGAAAGTAATTATTATAGCTTAATCTTAGGTAGGCTAAAATATATAATACTTTAGAGTCTGTTATTTGGAAATACAGTGCTCTGACCAAGCCTTCACACTGTGCACTTATTTCTTCCCTGATATGCTCTGTAAGGATGAAACACCAACAACAGCATCTTGAGAACGTTTTCCATAACTCCTCGCAACGGCCATCTCAGCTTCACCGCTTGACTCACTGTTTTTCTATATGAACCTTGATTTCTCCGTATGCGATGCATAGAGTTGATACGAAACAAAGGCGATTTTTCATCTCGTTGGGATCTTATAGGCTTAGTTTTTGATTAATTATCTGCTGCTAGAGCGTTGATTAATACCCGAGTATAAATATCAAACCAGTTGAGTGATGATTTCTGCAAGTATAGCTCTCGTATTATTCTTTTTCTCATCAGTGGAGCGTTAAGGATTCAATTACAAGCCCGAGTTCAGGACCAAAGGGAGGGATTCACGATGAGATTTCTGGTGCATCGCCAATGGGAGCAAGTGAAAACTGCCCCAGTAGGCCGTTCGGGACAGGTTAATCTGTCGGGATACATCATGCAGTTGAAATGGGCGAGTTCCATTAGACGCGAGGACATTGAATAGAGGCGACCAGTAGTTCGCTTACCTGAACCAATAAGAGCTCAAAATCGGAACCAACAACCAACAGCAAACAGCAACCAACAAGAGTCAGTGAGCGCGACTCAGCAGGCCGGTCTAGAACTTACTCCTCAGCCAGCCACTCGAAAAGGTTGCATCATGTATGAATTTCGCTTACGCTCTGATCAGAACATAGTGACCTGCTATTTAGAGAGTAATACGTAGGTAAAGCTGGGGTATGGGATACAAATTATTAAATTAAAGGTGTTAACAAGTCTACTAGACTCAGGTAAACTACTTTGAGAGACTTATTATAAATGGGGTCTCTATAATTGCCAGACTTCTTCAAGCCTCTATGGATTTCAATGGTCTGAGACTTCTCAAAAGACCCATGGTAGGTCATCGTTCCCTTTTGTCAGGTCATAGAGTAATCCAGCGCCGATATTTCTTCAGCTCTTGAGGTTGAAACAGTAAACTGCCCTGTGTTTCCGGTGATGTATTAGTAGAGCTTTCTAAAGGGAGAAAGTCTGTCGCGCCAATAGAACAAGCATATTTTGTGACATAACGAGAGTGTCTTATTCAGCTACTGATCAAGCGCAGTATATGCTGTCCAGTGTTTGACTCTCAATTCCAAGAACCGTCACCAGGTCGTCCTGACCTGCCATGGTTCTCCTGTGTCAGATCATCATCATACATAGCTACATTCGTAGTATCATAAGATGCAAACCGCAGGCTTTGTTATAATTCATCACAAGAGGCTTTCAAGCATAACTACTGCACTAGGAGAGGTAAGAAAACTCACGACTTGAATCCCAAGTGACAAAAAGACTTAGGTAAATTTAGCATAAGCTTAGGATGACTTTTACTGAGTTTATTTTGACCCCGAGGACTGCCAAGCAAAATATCTGTCGCTGAAACATTCGCCCCAGTGGCCTCTGAACCTCCGGTAAGCGACGGAGATGATCACCAAACCACAGATCCAGACCAACAAATCAATCGCGATCACGCGAGACGTGGCCCAATCGGAGCAGCCATCTTCCCAATATTGTCCAAAGCCAAGAAATGGCTGATGGAGCTGAAAAGATCAGAGGCTGTATTGGAGCAAGTAGCGCTTGGCTGCGCTGCTATATTTAGCTTAAATAAGAAATGGCGTTAGCTAGACTGGTCGATTCAGCCTCACGCATGCCTTTGAGAACAGGCGGGTTGATATCCTGGCCCACTACCCCTCGGCGCAGGCATTCCATGTCATCTTTGGATCAGAATCTGTGACCGAGGGTGAAGGCAGTTATCATGGCGCAGTATAGTCAAGTCCACCAAGGCGCCTACGAGATGGGATCCTATGGGTCTCCAACGTATCATTCGACTCCAAACCCCAATGATCCGTCAAACCAAGGATACTTCCCCGCCGGGAAACCCGCGCCATTTCCAACAAACGTCGAGCTCGAAGATAGCCAGCACCTCATTCACCAAAATGTCCCGACATGCTTCCAACGACCTGTGCAGCGCCAGCCTTTGCGAAGACGACTTGGGAAAACCGGCATGACCATCATAATCCTCGGAACAATCGTCATTCTCGCCTCATGCGCTATTCTCGTCTATCTCTGGCAGGGCGGTGAAAAAGCTCGGAATAGACTGCCCCGAGACAAGCTATGGGACAGAATCATCTTTGACAACTACGCAGCGCAAGTCGCAACGCTTTGCTCCGCTGCAATCCGAGTATCGATAATTCCTCAGACTTGTCTGACTGCTGCTTCCATGGCAGCCATTGTCCTTGAAACCGCCGGCTGTCGACTTTCCGATCTGGCGAGATTGTCCATCTTCAGAGCTTCTAGTGTTGACGCAAGTCCTTGGGGTATCTTCCTGATTACAAAGGGTAGCCGGAAAACGCTGTTCCACTGTATCATCTTACTCTTTAGTTTCCTCCTTAGTCAGGCCATGAACTTCACGTCGACTGTCTTGCTTTTCGACTTTGAGACGTTTCCAATCGCCGCACCGATGGCCTCAAAGTCTATATTTGTTGGGTTTGATTTCAGCAAGGACACGGCAGTGTTCGCCGGTGTGTCTTACTGGCAGTCCAGGCCGTCAGCACACTGGCGATTTGCAGAGTCGCGTCCCTCGAGCCAGAAACTTGCGCCTGGGGATGTGGCAGACACTGGAGATATTTACCGAGCCATGATACCGATGGCGAATGCTGATGATCGAATTTCACTGGAGTATTACTCTGGACCTACGATTGTCAGCAATATGAGAACAGCATGCGTTGCGCCGACTTTCAATAATGCTAAATTCGAGTACATTTACACAGGAAGTAACGCCACAGAAGGTCTTTATCTGCATGCGGAATTCAGCAGCTCAACTGGTTGGGAGTCAGGCCCCAGCATCAACGGTTCTTATCCAGCGACGCTATCATGCCGTATCAACAACGAATGGAACCAGACAGACTCAACATCATGGCCAATATCACTCTGCAGCTTCAACGCAAAAGCTCTAGCTCCAAAAAACAATAGTTTCACGAACCCCCTTTCTCATCACCCGTACAACTTTCATCCAGTGCTCCTCCTCAACGCAAGCGATACCCTCCATCAACTGAGACCTATGTATGACTTGAAAACAAATACTTGGTTGAATGTGACAATCCCTGAGGACATGAAAATGGCAAAGGCAAAGAGCAATGGCCCATGGACGACGGCGACGAGCGAAAATGGCACTCAACTCTTCCAAGCGAGTGTATGCTTCCTCAGCCAGAACACACCACTTCTGTACAACGTCACCATGACAGGCCGAGGGATAGCATCTGAACCCACGTCTATTGCCAAGTGGAAGACACTCCAGGGCAAGAATGACACAAACCTTCTGAAACAGCTCGGCATAGGCGCATCGGCCTCTGACACTGAAGCACGAGGCATTCTCGATCTCAAGATACTCTCAGGCCCAGAATCCATGGTAGATACAGGTGAGGAATACTTGGATGACTTTGTCTACAGTCTGATACATTTCAGCCTTTTTGACTACAGCATTTCAGGCGGATGGGCTTTCAACAACGATGCTTTGATAGGGTGGTTCGATACAGCTGCGAGTTGGCCGGCGCACCCAGAACATTCTCATCTCTTCCAGAGCGTTCTTCAAGAGACGGATGATCCAGCACGAGCGGTCCAGGAACTGTTCTTTCGTTTCTACCAGATGATCTTCCACGATACCCTACCCTACTTCACTCAACAGCAATCCGTCACTACAGTCAATGTCAAACAGGTCCTCATTCCGAGTCAATGGAGAGGCTTGATTATTGTTCTGTCGGGTGTTATCCTTCATTTGGCTCTTACGTTGATGATTATCATCATGTTCATGGCTTCCACAAAGAGCTCTATTCTGGGAAATGCATGGCATGCTGTGTCGCAGATCATCTCGCCGGAGACGAGTGTTGTGGTGGAGACTGTGTCGAGTAAGGGGATGAGGGATGTTGATGTTGCCAAGTGGGCCGAGTCAACGGGTTCTGATGAACATTTGTATGGGTTGTCAGCGTGTGCTGATAACAAGATTCGCAGGCGGTAGAGAACATTGGTTGGAGCTTTAGTTGATACTAGGAGCATAATAATCTAGGTCTTAATGGTGATGTGAAAATCAAACGAATAATGTAGATCTGTCATTTCTGAGACTCGTGCTCTAGACTTTCTCGTCTACCCTGAAGTTGCAGAACTACTTGAAACTTCTCCCATGAAATCCCGGCAGAATCTGCTGACCCTCCAGCTCATCATACGTGATTCCCCTCTTCTGCGACTGCTGCCACGTCTGCTTCAGCGTTGTAAACTCTCCCATAGTCGGGACAGGATGTCCACCCCTCTCGAACTCATTCTGCGTGTAGCCCTCCTGCTTCAAAAGAGGCGAGTCAATCGTATTGAGCACAAGGTCGTTCTCTGCGCGCGAGAAGTACAAAAGGCCTAGACGATCTACATTTCGTTGATCCTTGGGAGGGACAGACACCTGAACCTGTTAGTTTGCAAAACAAGGAGAAGGGATTAACGTACGCGGTGGATGGTGGACTGAACATAACCGCCCGTAAGAAAGCTCAGCGCGTCACAAGCATTAACCGTCAAACTCGCATCAAGAGGCTTGGCCCACTTCCAATCGCCAGTCTTGTGATCCTTGATCTGGAGGCCAGCGACAGGTTGGCGGAAGAGAAGGGTGTATGAGCCGAGATCGGTATGGCCGCGAGACCAAAGACCGTCTTCGAGCTTCTCAATCTCCTCGGGGGAGAATTTTCCGTATTTCATGTAGCGAAGGTGGGATTCATTGCGGGTTCCCCATTTGTGCAGGTTGACGAGATGGTCTTCTGGGATTTGGAGAGCGATGGCTGTGAGATGGTAGAGAGGGTCGAGGACTTTCTCGTGCAGGTCCTAGACTCGGGGTTAGTAAGACTTTGATAGAATAATTGATAAGATATCTTAGTGAGATATGGTAACGTGATACATTGAGCTGAGAGAGAAAGGGCGTTGGTAGAACTGACCTTTGCAAAGGAGGTGATCTCATCGATATGGTCCTTCAACAACTTGGGCACAGGCTGCGTAATCTTTCCATTATCCGCTACACCGAGTCAGTACTACAGCAGCCCACTGAACTTCTAGGTCAACTCACTAGCCATGTTCCAAACCTCGGTCTTCTCCTTCACACCGCCCGACAGAATCCTTCGTCCGCCTGGTCTGTAGCCATTATACTCTCCCGCATCGAGGTCAGGAACATACTTGAGCTTCTCTTCAATGGGAAGGTTATAAAAGGCATTGCCAAGAGCGAATTGTCTGTCGATAGCAGATTGAGGGATGTCGAACTTGGTCACGTAGAAGAAACCCTTGGTGCGGATGGCCTCGATGAGCGTTTGCGCGAGCTCGGCGTTACCCTCGGGAGTACCGTATTTAGAAAGGTCAATGTTTGCCACTGCAAGAGTCAGAGTGATAAGCGGAAGAGGGGACGCGGGAATTACAGTCTGCCCAGTCAAGGTCCTCCTTTGTCTCGGGGACGTAGGAGTACTGGGGAATGTCCGAGATAGCAGAGGGCATCTTGTTATATATTCGCCAAGGATCAGGTTTGATAGTGATTACCGTTTGAAACTGACAGCTTGAAGGAGGATAGTCGAGTTGATATATATGCGCGACATTCATATGCTGACATATCAATGGAGATAGCGATGTCGTGATTGACTTCTCCGCATGAGATGCCACGCTGTGGAGGGGAAGACGTTTTCCGATGTTGATCAACTGCTTGCTCAATATCGATAACGATGGCGCAATTTCATGCTGGGGGGGCTTAGTCAGGATAAGGACTTCAACAACGTTATCTTGAGGCTATTCCTGGCTTTGGCTGTTCCAGGACTCGATTTAACTATATCGCTACTTAGTACATAGTTCTCTCACATCATGAGAGGAGTCGTGTTCTTGGTCCCATCAATTACCAGCGAACCGTTAGTGCTCACAGCGACTCTCCATACCATAGGCGACTTCTGTCGTTGAGACTATCTCGGAAACTTTGACACTGTAAACTAGTTGACAGCGGTTGTAGTCACGAGACATGACAAATTCTTATTCCCCGATTGGATTACTAGACTGTCTCGAAATATCGATAAAAAATGCCTGGTGCCGCATTTAGTTTGGCTGGTGAGTTAGTGCAGGGATATGGCATGTGGGCCCCATCAAAGTCATACCAGTCCATTAAAGCTCTCAACTTCAAGCCAACATCATCAACTTTGTTTGAAATTCACAAAATGGCCACGCCAGCTTCTCAGCTACGACAAAAGTCATGGAGACGAAATGAGTTTCTAATTTCAACTGACCCATCATTAATCCCAGTTGAGGAGGTCATCAAGGTCTTTACCTCGGACGAATTCTACTGGGCAAAGCCTCTGCCCGAAGACGCAACGCGCGAAATGCTCGACAATTGTCTCTGCTTCGGTCTCTACGACACAGATCAAGACTCACCACCTCCATCTCCCAGTAACCCCATCAAAGAAAAGTCCAGCGGCCCAAAGTTCATCGGCATAGCGCGCTGCATCACAGACTTCACAACAGTCCTCTACATAACCGACGTCTGGGTCTCGCCCGCCTACCGCAGCGAAGGACTGGGAACGTGGCTGATGGAATGCGTAAATGAAGTTGCCGAGTCAATGCCTCATTTGAGAAAGAGTATGCTTGCTACGGGCGATTGGGAAAAGAGTGTTCCGTTTTATGAGAGGGTTATGAGGATGAAAGTGACGGAGGGGAAGAGGGGAGAGACGAGGGCGATCATGGAGAGGAGAGGGAGAGGAAATCCGAGATACGAGGAGGAGAATGGAGAGAAGAAGGAAGAATAGAGAGGAAGCGTTTTTTTTTCTTTATTCGTCTTGTTTATTGGTCTACTGCATTTGGATCCTCGTTAATTCTGTCATGAAGTCAAGGTTATGTATCTAATGCCCGAGGTTGAGTGGCCAACAGAAAATGCGGGGTTAGCCACTAAACCTCACATCATATTACCCACTATCAAAATCATCATCGCAACCCACAATCCCTCATCACATAACCACCAACATATCACGAAATCAACCAAAATGCCGTTTCCAAAGCTCCCCCCAAGAGCCGCCTACATCAAACTCTCAAACCCCACCAAGCGCAACGCCCTCAGCATCCCCGTCCTCAGAGACCTCAAGAAGCAGCTCCACAGCGCCCTCGAGTTACAAGGTACCGCGCGAAAAGCCGTGCTCCCCAAGTTCCATTTTAATTCCATCAATGAGCTTGAAGAGGCCCTCAGAGACCAAACCTCGAATGCCTGGAAGCGTTGGGGCTGGCTCGTCAGCGCATCTGATTGGAGGGATCGTCGTGCCGGTGCACCTGATGTTCTGGTCCTCAGAAGCGAAGGGCCCGTCTTCTCGTCGGGTCATGATCTCAAAGAGCTGTCTCAGATGAGTCGCGATGATGTCAAGATTTTGTTCGACCTTTGCTCCGAGGTCATGATGATCATTCGGAGGAGTCCTGTGCCCATTGTTTGTCCAATCCAAGGCCTTGCGACAGCCGCTGGGTTCCAGCTTGCCATGAGCACCGACTTCCCCATTGCTCTACCAGACACCCAATTTTCGCTCCCAGGAGCAAAGATTGGACTACCGTGCACCAGCCCCGCAACAGCAGTTTCACGACGTTTCCCTGCCGCGGCGACATATCGACTCCTCGCCACGGCAGAGCCAGTCAGAGCATCAGACTACCCAGAGGCTGTCGACGTTGTCAAAGTCTCGCCGGGCGAAGACCCCGAGGAGGCTTTTGAAAAACGTGTGGCAGATGTGGTTGAGCGGCTACTTTCCATGTCGCCCCAGCAGCAGGCCGTAGGAAAATGGGCATACTGGACACAGTTTCAATTTGGACAGTCGCAAGTCGATGGATACCATCAGGCTTGTCGGTGGGCGGCGAGGGTTATGGCGTTGCATGCGAGGAGTGAGGATGCTAAGGAGGGAATCGCTGCGTTCTTGGAGAAGAGGGAGGCAGTGTGGATAAGCAAGGGAGAACCTCAGAAGATAGTGACTGAGGTTGAGACACCGGAGGCTGGTGCTCTTGCGACCGAGGCTGGTGCAGCGGCGGATGTTGATACTCCTGCAGCTGAAGTCGCCGATCCTGTCACCGAGGATGCTGCTTCGTCTACTGAGGCGACCACTGGAGTTGAGTCTAGTGACACGGTAGCTGAGACTGAGAATCCCGAGTCTGACGTCGATCGTCCCAGCACGACAGATCGTAGTTAGACTTTGACCCGAAGCTCAGACTTACCGTATACCTGTACTGGCTTCCATTCCAGAATCAAAATTTCATGTTTTATAAAATACTTCTATAACCTTTAGAAAAAGAAGGCTTAAAGCTAATATATCATATAAGTTATATTAGCTACAAGGTTGCCACTAGTGACAATCTAGACTTATTGCGTTTCCCCCAAGCTCTCCATCTCTGTTTCCGATTCACCGTCGTGTGTCTCCCCACCGTAGCTCTCATATGGTACAGGCTCCTCAACATTTCTTCTCCAAAGTATCCCCTTCTGAACAAAGTAGGGAAGCTGTTCATGCCATACCCACATCACCAGTTGGATCTTTGGACGTTCATAGACCTTCTCAAGGTCTTCCAGACTACGGCTGCTGGTCTCTTCAATCAAGAAGAGGACCAGGATGAAAGCGATGACATTGAGGACGGAGAAAACGCCCAGTGTTCCTCTTGCATGAAAGGCATCGTAGATTTCTGGTAATAAGATGGAGAGGAGACCAGCGAAGAAGAGGTTCATAGTGATGGCAACCGAGGCGCCCTGGGCCGTGTTAGGGTGGGATGATGGTGGATCTGGGTCAACTTACTGCTTCACGATGAGATGACGGGAAACTTGGTTCAGTTAGTGTTTCTGTAGACCGTATTGCCAAAGGCAGGGATACTTACCTCTCAGAAGCCAAGGTAAATGGGATAGGTCCTGAACCCTTGTTAGCTATGTTATTGGCCCATCGGTACTGGTTACTAACCCAGGCCAGGAGCATAAGCAGCCACGAAACCTGTATCAAGTCAGAACAGCTCCCTCATACCGTCTACGAGAACTCACAGTATACAAAGACCGTTCCCACGATATTCCGAGCCTCTACACCCTTTGAGAAATTGTCATTGTACGCAATGGCTGCCGCCATGAGAAACAGGCTCATCAACGGGAGTGTGAAGAGCAGCCATCGTCGACGACCTAAGGTGTCGATAGACCTTAGACTATTAGCATAGATAAAATGAGAATGGAAGAATTACAGACCGCATGGCGAGGAGTCCGAAGAGGAAGTTGACGCCACCTATACAACAGAGTCAGAGTCAGTCTTTTGCTTCACGTCATCTGGACTATGTGAGAACGTACCAAACCCGACGCTATATGCTAATGTTGTCCTGAGGTTGTCATATGCCCCACTGAACATCTTGTTAGAGTAGAATGCGAACACGTTTACTAAATGTGTTAGTGAATACATTGAAGAGGGGCAGCTTGACTCACCCCCGCATAGCTGTTGTGCCAGTGAGACTATGCAGGTGCTGTATACCGCATTTCTCAAGAATCTTGCCTTGAAAAGGGTCGAGTACTGGAGCTTCGATAGCTTCAGGGATGCTACAACTCGTCCCATATATGTGAGCCCACTGTGCTTAGTCCTCTCTATGCTTGTCTGGTCCAGCTCCGCCCTCTGGGGACGGTTGGACCACCATATGAGGATGAGATCACGCAAAGCGAGGAGCTAATATGGTCTAGTAAGTATGAAGGAAGTGAAGCAATGGCTTGGTGACTTACACGATGAGATCTGATCTTGAGTAGTATCCGGAATGCTCGATCGATGCTGTAACCTGGAGTGTCGGAGCGCATGTAGTATCGTGGGCTCTCATAGCACATGGCTACGGCGATGAGTAAGAAGAGTGCCGGCACAGCTGGAGCGCCAAGGATAAGGCGAAGAGCTAGCCGGGATTTATTGCCTCTGTCTTGTTCAAGGTATCCCGTGGCGTCGGCTATTGCCATGTTGATTACGGACCCCATAAGGATACCACATGCAACCCTGGAGGTATTAGAGATGGCTTTTCAGTTGAGGAACGCAACATACCAGAGCTGCCAGGCTAGTACGATAGATCCTCTCCAGAATCTGACAGCTGTCTCGGAAGCAAGTACGGGTGCACTGACAGCCTTGATACCCATTGCTACAGAGATTAGACACCTCTTCAAGAACAACTGGCCTTTGGCCCCAGCATGGAATAGATACGTACCGACGCCAGCAATGATCCTTACCAAAAGGAGTTCCAGCCACGTCTGACAGAATGCAGAACCAATTGAACTAGCAATGATCAAGAACGCGGAAACAGTGAGTGCACCGCGACGACCGATGCAGATATTAATCGGAAGAGACAAGGGCGAACCTAACAATGCCGCAGTGAAATACGGCATTGCGTTCATAGCCCCAGAAGTCCAGGTCTCATCACCTCCAGGTAAGTGCAGGGGGTTTTCGCTGTCCATGGCATAGATATCAGCAGCGTTGATCGAAGCTTGAACGTGACCCTGGAGGAACGCAGCCAGGGATACAGTGACGATGATGATTGGCATTCCTGGCTGAGAGAAGACGTGCTCCCTTTCATCGCGGATGCACTTCTTTTCATCCTCGGTGAGGTCGTTGGGCATCGGGTTTTCGGAAGACTCGGCAATGGCGTAGTAGTTGATGTTCTGGGCGATGCTGAATGCTCGTTCGAGTTCGTCGACGCTCACGGTTGGGAGATGCTCTGCTAGACTGGTGAGAGCCTCTGTGATCTCAGTCGGGGGGATGGTGTCGCCTGGTTAATGGTCAGGACATGAAAATCGTGAATCAGCGAGTGGATTACTCACAGAGAATGCTTCGATCACCGCCTCGTTCCTTGATCTGTCTGCGTATCCATCTCTCCCAGTCCTCTTTGAATTTGTAATATTTCCCAGAGAGAGAGAATGAGTCCTTTCCGTCGGCCATCTTGAGTGTCGATCAGTCAGGAATAGTAAACGTGATGAATTCCTGTACCAAAGATTGGGCGTCGATGTAATAAACGGAAACGTGGAAAGCCTGGCTGAGGACTCATAATGTAACTGCCCAAGGCATACTTCGAGCAGCACAATCACATTTATTTAATGCCACTGAACAGATTTGCCGACGGAATTGCAAATGAGGCTCTGTACTCTCGGTGAACTGTATCGGGAGCCTTAGCCCAACAGGCCAAGAAATGGCTGCAGGACTCCAGGCTCACCGCCAGAGTCGAAACAATAGACATATTATGAATACGAGGAACGTGCATACATCGCATGTTTAATCCCTCAGAGTAAACGAACTCGTTGAAATATGCCAGGCACTACATGCAAGTCATCGCCAATCATATCATGTTGTAACCGAGAGGTCCCTGTGAAGGGGGTTGAAAATAAGGCTGGCGACAGTCTGGAGAAGCAAATGACGTGCAAATTTGCTGATCTTAATTCATTTTGTAGTATCATAGAAACTATGCATCTCGGCGACTCCTGGCTGTGAAATGTGCAGCTAATAACATTGCAAAGGCTTAGTTCTTCCACATCATTGACTCAACAACCTAGCATCAATCCGCCAACCGGGTCCCGAAGCTTGGATGTTTACTTACTCTCTAGTCCTAGTCACCAAGTTATATGTTCTGATTTAAGTTCTGAGCCACAAGTCTCTGCTGCAAATAACAAATCTATAGTCCTAGTCACATCAGTTGACTCAAACCGATGTGTTTCATCCTCACGCCACGGGCGGAGGGTGATGTTACACGGCATCCACAGCCTGATTTCGCCACTCGAGAATCCACATTCCCCAGACCCGAGACTCCCCGATTGATCAGCATGTGGATATTTCGGCATTTGTCCAGCTTCGAAAGGTCTTGGCTTTTGTGGAGGCGGAGCACTTACAAGACGTACCGATTCAGTATTCTCTTTCATGATCCCATTCCCCAGATTTCGTCATCTATACCTTGCCTAATTCCCTTCTTCCTTCGTTCCTTCTCATTATACGAGAAGAATACTTCCAGATAGGACGACATGACCCCGATCGAGTCCATCGGTGGTGTCATCGCCATTGCACAGGCGATTGTTGGCACCTGCAGAGCCTTTGACATTTGTGCAACAGCGATCAAAGACTCACACGAGACTTTGGACCGGTGGAACGTCACGATCAAATCTCTCCAACAAATGTCGCTGCAATTCGAAGCTGCGTTGCAAGCAAGAAAGATCATTCAACCCACGCAAGATTCTCTTGAAGGAACCCACTATGGAGTCATCAGCACACACCTGGAACAATTTAACCGTGATCTCAGGAAGCTCCAAAAGAATGTCTCAAACACCAACCTTGCCAATCGAGCTTCGACTTCAAGGGTCTCATTGAGAAGCAAAGTGAAACTTGCTCTATCAATGGACTGGAGAGAGAACGAGCAGCTCTTGAAGTGGATAGATCGTCACGTCATCTTCCTTCAAACTAACAGAGATCTCATCAGAGGGTACGTGGCGGATCAATATTCATACATACTTGTTGGTCGATACTGACAATGTCACAGCGTGAATGACGACAACATGAATCAAGTTCAGCGGGCGTTAGGCACTGGCCACGCCAATTGGAAACCCGCTCCCACACCCGAAGCCCTTGATGAACCCAGGGTTGAATTGGACGATTGGCTTTCGACAGCAGAGGGCTTCGCCAGACATATTGCCATTCAACAGTTGGACCCTTCAGACGGTGCTACCCTGGCCCCAACCGAGGTAGATTGGGACCTAATGCCTGACACGACTGAAATGATGTCTTCAAGTACAGTGAGCCCCGTTGAGCAAGAACTACGCCTTCGCGCCACTATGCAACAAGTCGACCATCTTGAGGCTTCTAATATCCCTGTCATCGCATCTAATGTTCAACTGGAAGTTATCCGACTGTCTGACGAGCTCAACCGAGCGAAAGGGGTTACCCCAAGCTTTAAAGAGATATTCAAACTCCATGAAAGATACGTCAGCCTTCTTCTCAATTCGATTGAGAAGCACCCTGTCTTTGCAGTTAGAGCCGAGGTGTACGTGCGTGAGAACATAACGTCTAACATTGACCTGCACGACCCGGATTCACGCGACGTGTGGTGGAGTGTAGGACGCATGTACTTTGCCATGGAGCTTTGGTCTCAAGCAGAAGTCTGGCTGCGACGTGCGCTGATGGATGGTTATGTTCAAGTTGAAAGAGATGGAAATCATGCTGAGATTGAGCAGATCTCAAAGATGGTCTGCAAAGTCTACGAGAGACAAGGCCGTCCGCAGTTTGCTATTGCTCTTGGGAAATACCTAGAACTTCACGTTGGGTACGATCCAACAAAGGTACCTGGTGATCTTGAGAAGGCTATAAAATGGTGCTCAGACAAGGGCTTTAAAGTTTGTACAGAGGGAGATGGACTGGTATTCACGGGCCTGAAGAACAATAAAGGCAGAAGTGTATTACACGAGGCTGCCTTAGACACCGAGGTAAAAGACTCCATCATCCCACTGCTGTTGAGAGATGACCTCCTCGCACTCAGAAACTCCAGTGGAGATACAGCGCTTCTCCTAGCGATCGGAAAGTCGAACACTGCAGTGATCAGAAACCTCCTTAGGACACCATCACTGATCCATGTCAGGGATCGAGAGGGCCGCACGCCACTTCATAGGTGCTGCGACCACAAGACATTGAGTCTACTTCTCGAAGCTCTTAATGGGTCTATGCATCAAACAAGCCTGACTCATGCAGATCCAAATAGTCAAGATGCTTCATCCCTGATTGATATCAATTCACAAGATGCCTATGGCAAGACAGCTCTGTTTATGGCATGTGCGCAGGGCAACTTGAAAATGATGCGGAAGCTCCTCGAAGCTGGTGCGGATGTAAGTGCAGTAGATAAGACAGGAGTGTGCCCTCTGCTAGCATGCTCGTCTTGCACTGGAATCTCACTGGCGAGGAGGGAGGAGATGATTCTACGCTTACGTGCCAAGGGTGCAGACCCAGATCAGCAGGATATCGATAGAAACACGGCGAGGAAGGAACTCCGAAGATTCTTCTCGTCAAGTAAGGCGGTGAATAGGTTCCTGTGTCTAAACCCTGAAGCAGAGTTGGAGAGGTTGGAGAAGAAGGCTAGGGCGGAGAGGAGAGGCAGCGACGCAACTGCGGGCACGACGAGGAGCATGCTTTCATTGGGACGGGTATTTAGCTCAATTAGTTGGGAGTCACGGAGTTCGTCGCCGTCAAGTTGACCTTTGACCTCATATCTGGTGTTTATAAGGAAATATAAGGAAATCATGTCTTGTTTTAGGGTCTCTTGGTGGGTAACTGAGTCGGGTGCTGGGTCGCCTGAAGTGAGCCGTCTCGTAGTTTTTCTGCAACAGAACTTGACCTGTCAATGATTTTCAATCGATCAGTGCATAATATAACATGTAATGTGATTTATATGTTACCTCTGGGCAGAAAGGCGTTGCTGCCTGATAAGATAATTGCTGCGGGGGCGGGAAGTTCAACCAATCACTTTGTGACAAGACATTGAGTGATATAACATCATGACTTAGCGGTATGCAGGCGCCTCAACAAACCTGTAATTTCCTCAGTATAATTCAATCTTTAACCATCTCGAATCTATTTCCCTCATAGCTCGGATAAGTCCATTGTGACGAACCAGGCACTCAGGGCTACCTTTAAACCCGTCTGGTGATCAGTCTAAAGATTTACTCCATGCTACAGGACGGCAAAGTGACTGAAAGCGAATCAAGGGCGTCTAAGATGGCTCACTCACTCAATACCACGACTGACCCGCGCCAGGAGAAAGGTTGGATACCGCTGATGTGCGCAGCAGAGGCCGGCGACATCGACGCAGTTACAGAGCTGCTCGCTGATAGCTGCGGTACCGACATCGACGAACGAGACTACGACGGCTGCACGCCATTGGCATTGGCTGCTCAAAACGGACATACCGCCGTGGTAGAGCGTCTGCTTGTCCATAACGCCAACCCCAACTTGGGCGACCTCGACCACGTCACACCGTTATGGAAGGCCGCTCGGTATGGCCATACATCTGTCGTGCAACTACTGCTAGCGAGTACGAAGCTATTAGATATCAACCTGCGACCTTCATACCTTCACACGCATAAGTGGGACACGCCGCTCTCTATCGCGCTCAAGGAGGGTCATCGAGACACAGCCGAGCTGCTATCACGCGCAGATGGCATTAATCCGTGTCTAAAAACAGACCTATTCGACGATGGTGGCAGAAACATCAGTATATTGGGCTTTGCTGTTCACGGCGCATTCGAAGACGTGGCACTGGCTCTGCTGGATAAATGTGACTTTGAAGTCGCTGACTCTGGTGATGGCACCTATGACGACCATGATTCCAAAGACACTGTTGAACCTACTTCGAAGATCCTAATTCTCGCTGTCGCCTCTGGATGCCCTAGAATTGTTGGAGAGATTTTGACTAAGCACGGCGCTGATATTAACGCGGTTCATCAATACTACGCCAAAGGACCACCAAGTAGCTTTGAAGAAAGCCCACTGATGGCGGCGTCCAGGCGGGGCGATCTGAACACTGTCCGTTTATTGCTAGATATGGACGATATTAGACCGGATGTTAGTTCTAAGTATGGCAGTACAGCGCTTATCCTTGCTGCCCAGGGAGGGTTTGTTGATGTGGTCAAGATTCTTATTGCCGATGGCAGGATCGATGTTGGCTATGAAAATCATGATGGGCGAACGGCTCTTTCATTTGCGGTCGAGAGCGGCTCTGAGGCTGTGATGGATGAACTGTTAGCAAATGGAGCCGCTAACCCGAATGGCCAGGATTCTCAGGGGAGAACAGCGCTAATATGGGCCGCAGATCCTCATCTTGGATATCGCCATGGTGGTTGGCAGTCGCACGAGGGCGTGATGCGCAAGCTGCTGGCTAAAAGCCAGATTGACGTCAATTCTAAAAACGCATGCGGCGGTACAGCGTTATTTTACGCGGCTAAGAATGGTGCTTTGAGACTTGTTATGGCCTTGCTGGAGCAGCCCAATATCGATCCGACGGCTGGGCCTAAGAATATATCGCCGTTAGCAGCGGCGGCTTCGAATGGCCACGCGGACGTGGTACAGGCACTACTAAGCATCGGACGAGTCGACGTCAATACCGTCATAGCTGGTTGGGATCGAAGAACAGTGCTCATGGCTGCAGTTGAATACGGTCGCGTCGAATATGAGAGTGCGACTCAAGTGCTGCTATCGACCGCCGGCATCGATGTGAACTTCCAGGACAGGGACGGCATGACAGCGTTGATGCTGGCCGCTGCTGGAGGCACACCAGGAATGGTCAAGCTCATTTTGACTGCTGGAGGCAATCCAAACGTGCAGGACCACAATGGAAACACGGCTATAAACATGGCTATTTTAAATAGACGGGACATTGAGATACTCAATGTGCTTCTCGAGGACCCAGGGGTTGAGCCTGATCTTCCTAACAACATGGGGCGAACGGCGCTTTCGCTCGCTGCAGAGGCCGGTAAGGTCGAATACGTCAATGCCCTTCTCGCAAGAGAAGACGTTAATCCAGATGCACGAGATATCCTCGGAAGAGGCCCGCTTTCGTGGGTTTTCGGGGAAAATGGTCTTGGGTGGCACAGTGAAGAGTGGAAAGCCGTTTTGCGGCGGCTGCTAACCATTCCAGCCGTCGACCCGAATGCCGAGGACCACAATGGCCTTACTCCGTTGCTCCTAGCCATCATGTCTGACCATGGTCATGAGTATGTCGAGGTTGTCCTATCACGGCCAGATCTCGACGTGAACCGGCCTCCAGCTCAGGGCCATGAGAGCCCACTGGACACTGCCAAACAAACAGGGAATATGGAAACTATGGCGCTCCTGCGGGCAAGAGGGGCCAGTGATCCGGCCCATTCTGCGACATCACACTGCTTGGATGAGTATCCTACGGTTGAGGAAGGCGATCTGTCTGGTGAATTCTCTATGGCTTGGGAGACCTGGCGACGGCGGCGAAAGCGACAACGTTCCCGCCGGTCACCGTCTCAAGGAAGCGAAACTTCAAGTGATGAGTCCGACTTTGACTCTTATGAGGTCCTGACGCTCGATGTAGAAATAAAGCCAAAACTGAATTACCAACTCAGGGAGTACCACCTGTATCTGGGGGAGCAGCAGGCATACGCCGGCGAGTGGGCAGAAAGCACAGCAGGTTTGTGCTCGACGTGCTTAGATATCGACCTCGGTTCTGCATTTTGGAAACGTCATGCCCGCTATCGAGGGCGCGTGATCACAGACCTGGGTAGGGTCGACGAGACCTGGAAGAAGAGGAGCTGTCCCCTATGCCGCCTGTTTGCCAGTGTGTATCCTCGTACCAGCCCCGAGGAGGGCCATAAGCTCGTCAGTTTCTCCACGACACAATCCTGGCTCTGTCACTACAGTTTCATCCGCTTGCATCAATTTAGGCGATTCGTCGACACTATGGTGCTTGCCGTAGTGGCTGCCGACTCTTTTGTTGCTGATGAGTTGGAACCATCCCAAAATTGCAAAGACCGTGACGTGAGATGTGATAAGGATGTTGTCAAAGCCGCTTTCTCTTCCGGCCTCATTGGCCGTCTTGGTGGGAATGGTCCATACAAAGGTTCTGTGACTATCCCGCGGTTAAATACCGAGATAGGTGACTGGAGTGTAGCTAGGGATTGGATTACTTCGTGTCGAGAGAACCATGCTGGGGAGTGCAACCCGCGCAGAGCAGCCACCATCCCTCATTTCTATCTCATCGAGTGTTCTACACGAAGGATTGTAGAACAGAACGAGTCTCAAAACAAGGGTCCACCGCCATACGTAGCTCTAAGCTACGTATGGGGTCAGTCACAAGGTATTCAGCAACCTCTACAACGACAGAAGCAGCAGGAAATCCTTGAAGGAAAGGGAGACGGGGTAGTGGAGCCAGCTATCGAGGACGCCATCCGCGTGACACTAGAGTTGGGCTACGGATACCTCTGGGTGGATCGGTATTGCATCGTGCAGACAGGAGACGAGGCCGTTAAGCAGGAGCAGCTACAGCATATGCATCTTGTTTATGCCAATGCCGAGGTGACTCTGATTGCAGCAGCTGGAGAGAATTCATCAGCAGGCCTACCCGGTGCCCCAGGGCGCCCGAGGAACCAACAACCCGGCGCTCTGATTCAGGGCCATGCGCTGGTATGTATCCCGCCAGACCCTTCACTCCACATACTCTCCCGCTCGACTTGGGCCACTCGGGGGTGGACGTATCAGGAGGGACTGCTAGCACGGCGCCGTCTCTACTTCTCAGAATTTGAGATGTCTTATGAGTGTCGCCACATGCTATGCCGCGAGGCCATTCACTGGCCTATTGGCCTAGAAAAGCGCATATCTGGACATAAGCCGCGCTTTATGGAGCCCTTTTGGATGTATCAGCCATACAAGGTTCCCGGGATGGATTCATCCCAGACTGGCGTCGGCCTCTTTGACCTCTTGACGGCTTATACGAAACGAAAGCTTTCCCTGCCCTCAGACACCCTCAATGCCATGCTTGGCCTCTTCAGTTTACTTGCCCAGAGCAAAACAAGGCCTATTTACCATATTTGCGGCGTCCCCATTCTGCGCCTTCACGACCCTCAGGAATATGGACGCAGAAAATCACCAGATCCCGCAGCATCCAGCAACAACGATAATACTGACGTCGCTGCCATTGTAAGTCTTGGTGGCTTTGTTGACGGTCTGTGCTGGCGACTTGAACAGCCTGCCCATCGGCGGCCAGGTTTTCCGAGCTGGTCATGGACAGGATGGGAGGGCGTGGTCGCTGGCATGGACAGGGTTAGCGCTGCTATTAAGCAACCTAATGGATTCTCAATAGACGTATCCGTCATTCCCGGCAATCAGGACAGTGGAGTTGCAGTACCGTGGAGCCGCTGCTATGACCATTTGCGAATGGTGGACGACAGCAATCCAGAAATAAGATCAGGCCAGCAACACGTCCTTGAGATCATAGCTAGTGCCGTCACCATCAGGTTTCGCAGGGGAGAGTACGACGGTCGGCCCAATACATGGATCGGTACGGTATGCGCTGGTCATGGCGTATGGCAGGGCGAGTTCTTCCTCACCCGCAAGGATCTTCTTCCAGAATCGCTGCTGCAGGAGCCATGGACAGGTATAGTATTAGGGAATTCGCAGAGCCTAAAGCACACCAACCTTCACGACACGACAGTGCTCGTCATCCAAGAACAGAAGCATAAGGAGGGGCAGGGAAATATACAGAACCACAAGTACTGCGAACGTGTTGGCCTGCTTAGATTTATGCATTGTACACTAGAAGGCAGTATGTTGAAGCAGGAGACATGGAGGCTTAGATAATAGATTAGCGGTCTGGCTCTAATAAGACCTTGGTAAAGTAGCCCGGTAACTAGAGTATATTATATGCTCTTATAAATCTTATCCTTATTATATATATAATAGCCATGTGTATCTGATTCCATGATATTTGTGATTAAAAGAAAGTGTTCATTACTGATATTTTAAAGCTCGCTCACGAAATCTGCCAGAGAGGCCAACGCAACAGGGATCGCCAAGGGATTCATTGCTGCTATAGCTCCGGAAGCGACCAGCTGCGCCAGCCTTCCCCCAAGATTCAGTGGCGTTATTCCTTGCCTCCATCCTCAGAGCCTCATTTTTACCCCTCATCTCCCTGATTTGCTCGTCACTCCGGTCCTGAATCTCCTGGATCTGGCCGTGGAATTGGTTCTGCATTGTTGCGCTCTGCATGCGCGCCTCGCGCATTTGCTCTCTCATCTCTTCCTTGTCCTCGTCACAAAGGCGGTCTGCTTCAAGCTGCTGCCGCTGGAGCTTGCTATCGTACTCCTTCTGGAGCAGGCTGATCTTGCGCTTGCTGTCAGCCTCAAGGTGGCGGATCTCCTCACGCCGCTCTTGGCGCAGCATCTTCTGGTCTGAGTGAATCCGTACTCTCTTCTGAGAGCTTATCAAGGCGATCGCTCAAGAACATAACTTTGAAGGTGATTCCTCGACTTCTACTGCGCGATCATCTCAGCCTCAAAAAAGGCGATGATGCGCACCACGGAAAACCTGCCAGTCGGGGTTGTATGCATAGATGCCTTATGCGTGGCTGAACTATTTGTTGGGCTGAATTTGGTTGAGCCAATGTCTTGAGAGCAATACAGCCTCACTAACTTGAGACCACCGCGTTTGTACAGGGGCATTGAAAAGGATGGTCAATATGCAAATGAATCTAACAACAAACAGGTTAGCACCGTATTTATTCAATACTTATTGGTCAAAGAGATTCAGCCAAATTACCCGCAATCACCACTTTAGCTGGCATCCAAACACGTCCGATGTGACCATAATCCTCGCCCTCCTCAGTACCACAAACACCTATGGCTCGCTGAACAACCATCTATTCAAATACCCCGATCATCTGATGGCTCTCCTTTACCAACATCGCTCGCATCAATACAATTCAGTTGGGAATAAAGTACTTAGCCACACACTCCACTGTTTTCCGCACCGAGGTTACGTCCTCCACTATGGCATCGGAATTCGATGAGAGAAAGCTTATCGTAGGGGTAGACTACGGAACCACGTATTCTGGTGTGCCATGGTTGGTGCCCTCGCTTTTCGCTAACCGCTGACATCATTAGGGGTATCATTCGTCTGGTCCACCGCTGTAGGCATAGAGAGTATTGAACTCGTGGACAGATGGGGCAGTGGCGAAAGGTCCGGTGGGAGAGTAGGCTATGAGAGGCTCGTGCCGTCCAAAATTTCGTATTACCCCAAGCTCTCTTGGGGCTACGATATTGACCCAGGTGCAAAGACATACTGTTGGGCCAAACTTTTACTTGACAGCTTCACCCAGCCTTCTGACTTTGATGACTCGTCGCTCAAAGACGTTGACGGACCGGATCTTCTACTCACTCCCCCGGACAAGACACCTGAGGATGTGGTGACAGACTTTCTGGCACTGCTATACTCTCATATTATGTCACTGTTTGTCAAAAGGTTTGGCGCCATAGTTGAACTAATCCCGATCCAATTTTGGTTCACTGTGCCGGCCCTTTGGAGTCTCAGGGGAGAAGATGCAATAAGAAACGCCTCGTTGAAGTCCGGGTTTGGGTCACGAGAGAAGGACTCGGTCCATATGATACGGGAGCCGGAAGCTGCGGCGATTGCCTGTTTGAGTGAGTTGATCAAGGATGGTGAAAGCCAGCTGGTCCAGGTACGATTTGTTTTCCAAGGAGCTATTTCAAGTCAATCTTGGCTGATCCTGACGTGACTCTCCAGGTTGGTGATGGTGTTCTGGTGTGCGACTGCGCCGGAAGAACGGTGGTAAGTAATCAATCTCACAATGAAACTATCCAGCAAGAAGGGATTCTAAGACCCCTGCCAGGATCTCACCTCATACAGAGTTAAAGTGGCATATCCAAAGCTGAGTTTGGTACAACCCTGCGCCGACGAAGGTGACGTTATTGTCCTTTCTTATTCTAAGCCAGCACTATTGTTAACATCAATCTCGATAGGTGGCAAGTGTGGATCGACGACTATCGATTGTGCGTTACACAAGCTGATGCAAGAACGGTTTGGCTCCGCATTCTCGTCTCTGCCATATGAAAAAAAAGGGAGAGGCACCAAGTTCATGAATCAGTTCGAGTCAGCTAAACGTGACTTCGGCATGTCAAAGCGGTCCAGGAAGTATCGGCTCAGCCTCAGACTGAAGGTTCCAGATTCTGAGTGGTACGACGGAGATTATGATGTAGTCATCATCACAACGTGAGCTCACATACCCTTCAGATTCGTATCAGAAGAAACTGACGCACTCTCAGAGAGGACATGAGGAATCTTTTTGATCCTGTTGTCAACCAAATCATTGCCCTTCTGGAACAGCAGATCCAAGCGACAGCAGCCGAAAGCCAACTTGAGGTAAAGGTATTATTTTCTTAATTATTACACAGGGCCTAGTCTTGCCTAACTGATAATCTTTAGACGATATGTGTTGTTGGTGGATTTGGCGAATTAGTATACCTGCTTAACAAGCTCAAAGAGTGGTGCCCGCCAGGTATTGAACTTCTCAACCCCACAAGGCCGTAAGTCAACCACTTCTATCTGGAGATATCCTGTCATAACAGAGGTCTTTATTAGTTGGGCGGCTGCATGCCTTGGCGCAGCCCTTCGCGGTCTTCACGGCCCAACCATGATGAAGAAGAAATGTAGACTGCACCTTGAGACCAAAGTGGCAAAGCCATTTAGAGAACACCTTGAGACCAAACTCGCAAAGCTATTTAGAGAAGGCATTGATGATGAAGATGATTACTATGGGGGCCCGTTCGACGGGTCAAAGCGCATCGGGGGTTTCATGGATTAGAAGTATCCTGGGCTTGGAATACCTCATATCTAACAATCCCTCCAGGGCGAAGTTATAATACCAGACAGTGTAGTCACTCGACCATACTCCATGAACTTTCTGGAGAGTAGAGAGAGAAAACGGGTCAAAACATTATATGCTCTCTAGCTGTGGCTCCAGAAAAGTAGTACTATTACTGTAGGTCACCACATACTCCTTGTTAGTACTCTTCTCATTAGCTATCGTGAAAAGCGGTTGAGGAGTTAGGCAAGCTTCACGTTGACTTGAGTAACGTGGATCTGAGCGACTTCAAGACAAAGGAGCTCGCCACACCGATTGAGGGGAGAAGGCTGAGGATTTTCTGGATTTTTATGGTGGTTGAAGATGACTTGGGATACATGCACTTTCGAGTTGTGTGTGGAGAAAAGACTGTGGGACAGGCGAAATTAAAGTTTGGTAAAATTGCCTACAATCACACAACCAAAGCAAGCTATCGCCGTACCAGAGGAGGAGAAGAAAAACCAGGAGATAAAGAAAGCGACCCAACATGCGCGAATAGCAATTCAATAAACACCCATAGAGAATTCTTTATCCTAGGCCTTGCGCTTACGCGGTGTGGCCTGGGAAGGCCCTCGGCTGACGGGTACCATTCCAACAAAGGCAGGGGGGCGGACAGGAGCAGTGCACCCACTGTCGCGGGCTCTGTTCATCTGATCGATGAGGGCATCGCTAAGCTCTTGGGGCAAGTCGTCGAGCTCCTCGTCGTCAGATCCACAGGGCGTCTTGTCGGCGTTGGGAAGGCGACGGAGCGCCTTGCGAAGACGAATAGCCTTGGAGTCATTGCGAGCGTACAACGGCGTCGCGGCGGCAACTCGAGCCTGCATTTCCTCAGGAGAAAATCCGACACCAGCCCGAGGAGTGTCAACGGCGAACAAACGCTGAACGGTTGATGTACTTACAGACTGGAGAAGCTGCAAGGAGAGCAACTCTCGGTTCGCTGCAGCCTCTTGTGTCTGGATGGTCAAAGCAACGTCACGATCGTTGTTCGACTGCTTGAGCAGGTCCGAGATCTGATTGGCGACGGCTCGCTAAGCCGAGGCGCAGTCATCGAAGACAGACGAAACGCGCCAGACGTGGGTGGCATCGAGAGTGTCGGGGATGGCAGCGAGAGCTTGGAGTCGAGAGACGTGATTCCAGTAGAACTGAGCGGCACCGAGGATTTCGCGGGGGATCTCCGAAAAGGTCAGAACGAAGTCAAAACAAATAAGCGAATAACAACAACTTACAGAACCGCATTTCCTCCTTGAGTTTTGGTAGCAGAGACAGGTATGCTCGGCCGAGTCTTTGGCGACGCAGAGCAGCCGAGCATCGCGATGGATGGCAATGAGGCACCCAAAGCATGGAATCTCATCTCACTCAGTGAATGAGGCGAAGCCGATGTCTTTATCATAGACAAACTCTGCCAAGGCAGTCGCAATAGTGGGCAACATCGACATGTTGAAATCGAGGGGAAAGGCGAACACTCGCTGATGAGATGGAGAGACTTGAGAAGAAGAAAAACAAATACAAGACGCGAGAAAGCGACTCGGCGATGCAGACATGAGTGCTAGAAAAGGCTAGCGGCTGGGTAATGGTCGGCGAAGAGGTTTTCTGAGTACCTTGCCGTTGGTGAGATCGAACTCGCACTGGCAACAGCTGACAAGGCGCTTCAGTTGACATGATCCCATTCCCTTACGTTTTTACAGTTTTTTATGATATAATATGTTGTGCCTGGAACTTGGGGTATTTGTTACCTCTGTTGTGAGAGTATCATCTAGAAATGGTAAATAATCTTATGTCAAGGGTGTGGCAGTTGCTCGTTAAAACACTACGAGTTCCTAGGATTAAGTGACTGACATTTTGATTGATGTGCATGTCTACAAGTCTATATTGCAAGAAGAATGCCAGTGAGTCAAGTAAATGAGATTAAAAAGCTTTGGCATCGCGCAGTTCAGCCGGAGGGACATTGTGAAAGGACAGACGTTGGAGGCGTGGCTGGTGTTACACGTCAATGCTCCGTACAAGAGAACATCAGGGATCCTTCGGCATTGGATTCTACCAACTTCCCGTGACTATCAGAGCAGTTAAAATAGTTGGCTGCAAACATGCTAGCTGAGTAATGAGCAGTCACTCAGCTATGAGCAAAAGAGGTAAAGGGGTATGGCTATGGAGGCCATGAAGCGCACAGAGTTTTATCTGGGCCCTTCGCCTCACCATGTCCGTCGACGCTACAGTTATTGCCGCCCTGCGAGATTACGAATTTGATGCTGAACAAGGCTTATTCGTCTTGGTCCAGCTGAATCTCCCTGCCTTGGATGGGCGCTCTCGGTTCACCGAGATAACCGCCTCGTTTGCGTTGTCGATGAGACGGAGACTTGCTGCACTTAGCGTAACCATTGCCACATGAAGAGCACCGCCATGCGTTCTTTCGTCTTGGAAGCCTTTTCAAACAGCCGCTTGATGTTTTTCAGATCCCACTCAAGCATTGTCCAGCTCTACTGGAATGAAGTCGATCACAAAGTCACCGTGGACCGGACGCCCCTCTGCAACGGTGGCGGGTTGTACAATGCCTCAAGGAACTCGGTTCTACACTCTACTCTCAGGCCTAATTATTGGCTAATCCTTGCCGAACTGCCTCCAACAATCCAATCGGTGTTACTCCTGTTCTCAAGTCCAGAAGCTTGCCTCTATCCGCAGATACCATTCCCTTCTTTACTCAGGGGTCCCAGGTAAGGCCGCCCCTCTTTACCGATGCTTTGTCGCTAACCCTTTCCCCATTAAGGCCGGTAGTGGCAGCACGACGACGATGGGATCAAGGAGAATATCAGTCGCCTTACCCCAGCGTACGCCCGAAAGTACAGCCAAGGTTGGGTTTTCACTGTAGCGCTTCACTGGGGACTCCTTACCACTAAAACTGTGTCAAGAAAGCATCTTTGCCTAAGGAACTCACCGCCGACTTTTTTACTGCGATGGAAAGAGGTCTCGCCGTCGGTAATCTGGTCCCTCACATTATCATCCTTTTGCTGGGCAGGGTGCTTGCGCCATCGCCAAATCATCGGAGACGCTGGGTGGGCAGGACGACGTGTAGTCTTGTCAGGACTGACCTTCCAATGCACTTATGACAAGTTTTGTAATTTTACCCTAATCTTAGGCCTAAGATTTATCCTAAGGATCTAAAGTTAAGATGAGATCATAAAAGGGAACCCTAAAGCTTATGATGATGCGATCACAAGTCCGGATAATTTTCCTCTTTAGTAGACGGATGATCACACGACTCATTCTCAAAACTGTAGGCGAACAATTATCGTATCCCGTAGACTTTCTATTCTTCAATCAATCTACACGAGCAATGAAGGCCCTTATGCCACAATCTCCACCCGTCTTTTATTCCACTGATGCGTCAACGCTTTGGCCTTGGGCTGTCTCTTTACTTCATCGTACAACCGCGCTGTGAGGTACTTATAGATCCAAGGTGAGGCGCCATTGTACACAATGCTGTGATCACTATCCGTGAACGCAAACATCTTCATCTTCTCGGGAGACACACCAGCGCCAACAAGAAGATCAATCATGGCAGCGGCATGCTGGTAGTGAACGTTATCATCACCAGTGCCGTGAAGAATGCTGAAACTGCCAGCAACATTCTTGAAACCATCGACTTTGTGCACAGCTGTCTCGAGATATCCATCCTTGTTCTCATCGAGAGTCTTCATGTAGCGCTCCGTGTACATGGAGTCGTAGAAGCGCCAGTCTGACACGGGAGCGGTGATGAGGCCAAAGCTAAACACTCCAGAGTCTGCTTCGAGAGTCTTGGCGGTGAGATATCCACCATACGACCATCCCCACATTCCAACCTTGTCAGCGTTGATGAAGCTATATCTCTTAATCAGCTCTTCCGCAGCCCAAATCTGATCAAGCGGCTCCAGCTTTCCAAGCTGAGATGTAACGAGCGAGCGGTACTTGCGGCCCTGCATGGCGGTTCCGCGGTTATCGACGGTGTAGACGATGTACTGAAGCTCAGGATCAGACGAGATGTAAGACTTCCATCCCAGAGACTGGAAAGACTTGGCGACGCGCTGAGAGTTAGGTCCGCCGTAGGGGGTGAAAAGAACAGGGTACTTCTTAGCAGGGTCGAAGTTGACGGGGAGTTGCTGCATGACGTTCATGCTGTAACCATCAGGGTGCTTGAGCTCAAAGTACGTGATGTTGGGCATGCTGTACTGCGTGATGTTATTGTAGAAAGCCTTGTTGTCGACCAATGTACGGACGGGCTTGCTGGTGGTGTTGGTAGTGTAAAGCTCCTGGTACGGAACGTCAG
The DNA here is from genome assembly GCA_013623555.1 of Fusarium nisikadoi. NCBI lineage: Eukaryota > Fungi > Ascomycota > Sordariomycetes > Hypocreales > Nectriaceae > Fusarium > Fusarium nisikadoi. The sequence goes on from JABFFB010000334.1 coordinate 26,904, forward strand.
GACCCTGGTAGTGAAGGATGTAGTAACCACCGCTGGAAGAGAACGACGCAGACCAGTACCCTGGAGTCTTGTCATCAACGAGAGGAGTGATCCTCTTAGTCTCCCACGAGACCTTGTAGACATGTCGCTCGGTGGAGTGTCGCTTCGAAGCTTGGAAGTAAACAAGCTTCTTGGCGGTGTCGATGTTGAGAATAGTCGAGACCTCCCACTTTCCAGAAGTAAGGTGGATGGCCTTTCCGCCGTTGACAGGGTACAAGTAGATATGGTTCCAACCATCCTCGTCTGAAACATCAACGTAGTAGGCATCCTTCTTCTTGGAACTCAAAGGACCAATGAAGGAAATGGAAAGGGTATTCTCAAGCCATCCATCGCTGCCATCTCGCTCCCGAACGGTCTTTGACTTGAGTGTCTCGGGGTTGACGACAACATGAGCATCATGGTCTTGAACACGGTTGAAAGCGCGGTAGATGAGAGAGGTGTGATCTTTGGTGACCCAAGCAACTTCTCCGATGATGAGCTCCTCTGGCTCGAAAGCATCAACAGGAACAGGCTTGTACTCTCCCTCAGAAAGATCAAGAATGTTGAGCTCGACGGTGGGGTTCTTGGATCCAACCTTGGGATACCGAAGATCCAGCTCGCGAGGGTATGTAGGCGCAAGCTTCTGGTTGTCCATGTAGTAGGGGATGGTGAAGGTGCCGACGCCAGTCTCGTTGAAGCTCAGGAACGCAAGGAACTTGGCATCAGGCGACCACCAAAGCGCCGAGCGTCCGCCGTAGATCTCCTCCTCATACACCCAATCAGGCACACCGTGAAACATATCCGGTCCACCATCAGTCGTAATCTGATCAACCTTGCCTTCAGCATCGCGAATATAGAGATTGTTGCCACGTACGAACGCAACAGCTTCTCCACTTGGCGCAAACTGCGCGTACTGAATATCGCCAACCTGATCTTCCACAAGAGGTTCGCTCTCGCCAGACTCAACATCAAGAATGAAGTAATCAGCGAAATACGAGTAGCGGTACTGCTTGGTGTAGTTTGACGTGACGAGAACGCGCTTTGCGTCGCTGCTGATCCAGTACTCGTGCAGATCCTTGGGGAGCTTGTCGGCTGTGACAAACTTTGTTGTCTTTTCGCTGACGATGTCTTCAAGAACAAGATCGCCGTCGTCGCTGAGAACAATATAGTTTCCATCTTGACCAGCGGACGACCAGTCTACACTCATGGTAGTAGGTCTCAATTTGGCGCTTGGACTCGTCTCATTGAAAGTAAGTAGGCGATCCCCCTCACCAACAGGCTGATGCGGCTGTCTAGGCGGATCAATCGCCAAACCCAGCGGGGCGAGCGCCAAAAGAGCGGCAAGTAATTTCGCGACCATGATGAACGATTGAACTGAGGTTGCAGAAGAGAACCTTGAAGAGAAAGCCAAAAGAAAAGAGAAAAAGTAGGTGTCGCACTGTTCTTATAGTGGACTGACTTGCGGGACGAGATTAAGCTTATACCGGGGATCGACAGGGCTAGCGAGATAGGCGCCTTCCCGCAGTGGTTTAGGTGTGGGATCGTACAGGGGTGTTAGACCTGCCGCTTTGGACCATTTTTACAAAAGGTCCCCGTGTTATGTTGCGTTGGCCAAGACTTGGTTTCTTGGGAGAGCCACAAAAGTTCGTGAGAGAGATAAGGAAGGAAGGTTGTTGATGTTGTTGATGATAAGGTGTCGATCCATGAAATTAAAGTTGGGCATGGAGTGAGCCAATTACAGGCGGGAAGTTCAGGGTAAATGTCGTGATTGATTGTGGTGGCCTACCCCTCACTTGCGTTGGCTGTTAGGTCATTGATGCATGATAGGTGGATCGATGCCAGAAACCTTGTAACTTTCATCCCAAGTAGTTAGAATATTTAGATAAGTTTAGAGTATTCTAAGGTAGTTTAAGATAATCTAGGTGAAGTTCAGTAGACTCTTTAATGACTTCATTTTCGCCACTGGATTCTAACGTGAAGTCTCGTGAGACCTTCGAAATGAAGCTCATACAAGAACAAAAGTTAGTCTTAGCTACATAGTTAATCTTAAGCCTATCCAACTGTGCGATTTCGCAAGCAGATATCAGAGTATTTCAAGCAGCCCTCTTGGCTCCCAGAATAAATGAATCATGGCCTTAAAAATTCTCCAGGCCGTGGCTAATCATCACTATCATAGCCATTCCCCATCTCGGTATTCTTAAATGTTTTATATGCCACCTTAAAAAACATCGAAGTTTGCAGGGGATTCTCTATGGAAAACTATTAAATCTTTTAAGTGTATCTACTGGAGGCAATGCGGCAGTCTTTGAAACGGACATAACTCGTGACTGATATATTCAACTAACGCTCACTGCTAGTCTGCTACAACACCTCTATGACGGCATTTACCCATGGATGTATCAACTTCAAGCCCCGCTTATTAACCTCCTTGATACAATATCCCACTGTATCCTTCCCTATCCATTCCAAGCCCGAATTAATCTTTTGCAACAGGACAGACCACAGTTGCTCTGTAACCTGATTATCGCATTCTGATAGGCTCTGTTTGATACACTTTGCAATATCCTGATGATACTCTGTTGCAGGTGAAAAAAAATCTCTGAGACGGCCTGGAGGATCTCCATTACCTTCAATGAGAAGTATATCAAATCGTTCTTTGGCGCCTTGTGGGGGTTCGGTGTGTAGAGCAAAATCTACCAGATGTGGGAAAATTTGACCGAGTAAGCGGTAAGCAGTAACAAAATTCCCAATAGCAAGGGTATAACGATGAGGAAAAATATTACCCCCTTTGCCGTGTTGTGGATAAAATCTTTCTGAAAGAGAATCAACCCCAAATTCTAAAATCAGAGGGCTTTGCCAATCGTTCGTTGAAGATAGAGTGTGGCTTAAACGACTCAGTAGGTCTGTGATCTTACGCACATCCCCGCGCCAATCGTCATATACACGGTGAAGGCATTGTATGACGAACCATGAATGGAGCTGCCTCGTTGCACTTCTCACATCACGCCGAGCTTCTGAGGAAACATCCTGTCCTTCTTGGCCATTCGCACTTTGTAGGCGGGTTAGGATGTAGTCGACAAACTCTAAGCATGGCGCCATCCCTAAACCCGGGTCCACATCCATTGCGCAAAGCAGAACAGGTACGGCATCTGCCAGAGAAACAATAGATAATTGGTCTACCAGATCGATAACGGAATTGTACGAATTGCGTATCCTGACGGCAACTTCAAGGAACTCCAATTCTCTCGGGTTGGAAGGAGCCTTCAATAACATCGGATAACGCCAATACAAGTGGTCGGAAAATAACCCACGTTGCTGCCAGTCCCTCAATTCTTTTAACATACTATTCCGGAACGTTGAATTGCCATCGGACCAGAAGAAGGTAATATTCAAGGCTGGGGCTAGCTGGTGGGCATCAACCCTGGTTTCGAGACATGTCCGTCCGTCTTCCATATAGAAGTGGTAGCGCTTTGGCTTGTAGCACAGAAATCGGGACTTGACTAGGTGGCCGGCAAGTAACCTTTCGACTTTTTCAGTTGATGACCAGTGACAAAGTGCAAGACATTCACGTCCAAACTGTGTGTCGGTAATGAAGTCGAATGCACATCTGTGTATGAAATCAACCCTTTTCGAGTAATAGCTAAAAAGGGCTTCGTTTCCAGCCCATTCGCTTTCAGCCCAGCCGTATACAGAATCATTTTCAGCTGTCTTTACTTCAAGGAGACCTCGGCAAACCAAACGTAATCGATCTTCTCCCCTCGCACATCTAGCTTGAAGCTCTTTTGCCGGGATTTCTCGGCCCTCTCTCAGTATCGACGTGAATGGCTTGTCCTCTATAGCTGTAGTTATGACAAGAAATGAGCATATCGAGTGTAGATTTGGTATGCCAATACTATTATCATAGACGTGAAGGTCCGCTTCCATGTTGGTTGCTGTAAGGGCTAGACTGAAGAAGCGAGAAGCCTCGATGCTGTAAGTTGATAACTTTGCATCATCTCCCGGGCGATTCCACATATCGACCAAGAGGTCGTGCAAATCTGATGGCGTCTGTGCGAGTCGTTCCTCAAATTCGTGGGCACCACCTGAACGTATTGCCTGATTCAGGCTCTTCACAGCCAAGACCGCCCAGAGAAATACACCGTTTGCTTTCCATACAACTTCTGATAGAAGTCGAGATCGATCATCAGAGCTTAGACCAGATACTTCTAGCTTATTCTGCGCAAAATGGTAGATATCGTTCCCATTAAGCTGATGGGTTCTGATACAGGGTTGCCCTGTGAAGAACCGGCGGAAATGGTTCTCTTCCCTACTGGATGCACAAACCTTGATGTTGTTGAGGTTGAGTAAGTCGTATATGACCTGGGTATTCTGATGGTCGCCCCACGGCAAGTCCTCGAATTCTTTTGCCTCGTCCAATCCATCCAGGAAAATGCAGAAAGTGCTGCCAGAAAACTCGATTGCCCAGCAGAGAGCCTTCCGCAGCTCATTCACATCCCAATCTCCACGGTCTCGCTTATCTTGAACGTGCGGCTGTTAGGTCCATAGCCGCTGGGCAAGATCGCAGTTTTTGTGAAGCACTTGATGGAGCAGAGAAAGAGCCATTCCCTCTATGTTTTTCTGGAGCGGTTGCCCTGGCTTCCAGAAATAGTGCGTGAGAATTTGTATGTTGCTATGCTGGGCTTGCAGATGCTGTAAGGTAAGGGGATTGGTTGCGAGGAATTTCATAAGCGAGCTTTTTCCAGAAGCCGGCTTACCGCTGATCCAAAATTGACGGGCATCTGATTCTAGCCAGGCAGGAAAGTCATCGAAATCCGATAGGCTTGTCGTACTGGCTGAGTCCGATGAATCTATCATATCCTCATCATCCTTTGTACTCTCTTCACTTTGCTGAACGCGATCGTCGTCTGACTCTTCACAACTGGGTGAACGGCTTCGACTGCGGTAAACCGAGTTCTCGAATACCCAATTATAGGTACCAGGGTAGTTTTCAGATATGTGGTTCCTGCGGCTGTTCATCTCAGGGAATCGGAGGCTTTGGAGCAATTGGTTGTGCTCTTGGTCGAATGTTTTGCTCTGATCGCGTCGGGCTATATCCTGAAATTCTTGAGACACCGAGTCACGGAAACTAGAAAGGGCGCCCTGTGTAGCAGTAAAGCCTGTGTTGATGGCTGTACGTGTTGTTTCATGCTCCCGGGTAATTCGGTTCCTTGTCTCCCGTGACTCGATCGAAAGGTCCGACATCCATGTGCGGCCATCCGCCAGTTGTGTAATGACGGATTGTAGATTGGTGTTGAGTTGGTAAAAGGACTGTTGTGAACTGATTTCCGCGGCCTGAGACTGGTTGCATATACGATGAAGCACGACACCGTGGAGAAGGCTTTCATATCTTCTGAGGTTTGTCTCAAGACTTTCGAGTTCCTTTCCTTGCCATAGAGATTTTAATGTCTTTCTGCCCATATCGACCTTCCCGCGGAACCCACGGCTAGACGCATCGTCAATATGAAGCTGGGAGAATTTAGATTGCAGCCGATCCATGGATCCCTCAAGCTTTTTGCCAATCTCAATTATCTGCTGCTGGTCCCGGGTCGCCGGCAGAAGCTGAGAGGTAGAGCTGTTCATATCATCGAAGCAAGTTTTCGCGCTTTTGAGATAGGCCTCCAATCTTGGATCAGGACACCGCTCATCGCGGACTTGACGGTAAACTTGGAGGATATCTCTACCGAAAGTGACGATCTGCATCGCATTGCAGAGGAATCCTATTCCAGCGATCGCGGCTTCGGCTCCGGACATTTTTGCTTGCGTTCTTGTATTTCCGAGAAGTTGAAGGATAGCATTAGGTTTAGTGGTGGTTTTTGAAAGTAATGTAATGAAGAAGATAAACGGGAAAAAGTTCAGCTGGACGAATGCGGGGTTTCGTGTCAAGGCGACCAGATTGCGGCTGAGCAAGGCGGACAGTCAGGCAAGGCAATGCACAATGGAATTGTGTATTCCTTCTATGCGCCACTGATAATTTATTCGGTGTCTTGAAGTTATTCTTGGATGTCATTTGTAATTTCTCCACTGTTTTTAACAAGAGATGGCAACAGTTCGGAATACTTTTTCAATTAATTCATTCTCGTAACATAACACATCGGGCTTAGTTGAAACTCATGCGACACTAGTTCATGTCTTGTTTTGATAACAGATAAATGTATGTACAATGTCTTACTAACTATATGACAATAAAGGTAACTTCGAGGAGGCCTGCCCTGCCTAGATGCTCTTAAAGACAGAAAGACTTGACAGAGCCTTGCCAGGCCACGAGAACAAGGTGTTGGAGGGGCACGAAGAGCCAAGAGCCTGGTTGTTCATCCAAGCAGGCTCCCAGTAATACAATCCAGCTCCACCCTTGACCTTGCTAACAATGCTAGCAACCTTCTTGATAAACTGTGTCTGACCATCAGCTGAGAAGGGAATATTCTTCATGTCGCTGGGGAAAGGCTGAGCGGGTGAAGGGCAGGACGTAGGCCAGTCAAGCTCGCTGACAAAGATCTGCTTGCCCCATTTGTTGGCCATATTGGTGAGCGAAGTCTCGAGCGCAGAGAACGTAGCGCCTGAGCCGTAGAAGGGATAGTATGATACACCCATTGCGTCAAAGGCACCGAGGGTAAGACCCTTTTGGTTGAGGACTTGGGTGTAGAAGTATTCCTGGGTACCCCAGTCCCAGCCCTTGTCGAGATGGATCATGATCTTGGGCTTGGGGTTGATGGAAGAGTCCTTGATACCGTATGCCGCAGAGTTAAGAAGACGGCCGATGTTGTAGTAAGACTTGGTCGAGCCGGTGGGGAAGAGAAGACCAGCGGTGATCTCATTTCCAATGGAGATGATCGCAGGCGGCACACCAGCAGACTGGAAAGCGTTGGATACCTGCTGAGTGTAGTTGTACAGTCTCCAAGACAGGTTGTCGATATCGGTAGGCCATCCAGAAGGAATGGCCTGGTGGCCAGGATCAGCCCACGTGTCGCTGAAGTGAAGCGTCAGATAGACGCTCAGGCCCGCAGCTTTGGCACGCTTGGCGAGCTTGAGGTTGTAGTCGAGGTTGTAGTCGCCGTTGGATGGGTTCACCCAGACTCGCTGACGGACTGAGTTGACGCCATTGGCCGCGAGGATTTTCTCGAGAGGCTGAGCGGAACCGCCGGCAGTGTATTGAATGCCCTTCTGTTCCTCGAGAAGAACGGAGGACCAGTCGACGCCCTTGTAGGTCAGGGCCAAAGCGACCGAGCAATAAGACAAAAAGGCTAAGAATCGGAATAGCACCATTTTGGCAGTCATGAGAGAGGCATTCAACACCTCTACCCATTCGAGGGAGAATGTTCTTTTAAATAGCAGCTCTCCCCTTCAGGTGCACCAACTAAATACGCCGAGATGTGCAGGATCAGTACAGGGATGTCCGTTATTCCTCCAATCACAGCTCGGGTGAAGGGCGTTTCACCAATTATTCCGACATGGGTCTAGCGCTCCTTAATGAACGATGAAACCTCGTAAGAACCTCGTAAGAGAAAGTTCGGGAGAGGACTACCGTAATCGGGTGTCTAGAAGCGGAGCTAGAAGTGCCGGCTCCGAGGATTGGCATGCCCCAACGGGACTTGTGCATGTCTTTCATCCGCCCGAATGGGAATGCATGGAGAATATGGTCACCATGATGGAGTGGGGTGATGACATGATGCCTATTTCTGACTGTCTCGGTTCATTGTAAAGCGATGCTTTGTCACAGTATCTCCAATAATGTATCTCTATATCAAGTCTCCATCAACTCGTGAACTCTGCAAGTCCTTGGTAAGATATTGTACCATCCCAGACTTGTATCAGAGCGCCCAATGAACAAGATCCAGGATATCAGCCTCGTACTGCAGTAATTGGCCAGGCATTTTGGTATAATGTCTAATTTCTGAGCTAGATGTGTTATTTGCAGTAGAGACTTGTGGCTGCGATCTTAAATCGGCACAGAGAACTTAGAACAAGATCGAGGCTCACTCGACATCCCGGCGCATGAGTGTCCGATGCCATTTCTCAGTGGCAGAGATCGTGATCTACGACATTGTAACTACTGTTTGCGTGGCAGATATCATGTTTTCCCGTTGTCCAGGTTTTGCCTGTAGTTTGGCGTCGTAACAATCATATAGCCCAGGGAGGATCGCCAAGGAGGTCCCACAGAGTCTCACAATTCCCAACCAAGTGACTAGGTGTTGCACAGCAACGAGACCGATCTCGGAAAGATAAATAAAATTCATCACCAGAGAAGGACGATACATGCTAAATTGATCACCTGGTACGGGCTCTCGATACTGCGGGCCGCGATGCGCATCATCCTAAGACTTGAAAAGTGACGCATAATCACAGCCTAAGCTTAGGTAAAGTCTACTCTAAACTTTCCTCAGTTTACATGGATCATCATAAAGTGGCCTAAGTTATCATAAGCTGCCATAAGAATTTATAAACCTAATCATAATCTTGCCGCACTCGTGTAAAGCTGCAATAATGCTCAACTCCAAGACTGGTTCCCAAGACCAGCCTCTCAGGATGGCAAAAAAGGATGCTGGTGTCTAGTAAAGGAAAGAATATACTTGATCTCATTACCGCCCACAACGTCCTCCTTCTGATCAGGAATTGACGGATGGATGGCCCTAGATCACCAGTTTTGTCTCGGTATTCACGACGCAGATTCGGGGAAAGGGATTGCGCTTTCACCGCCGTTTCCCAACTGCTCCACAGGATCTCAGACATCCTGGCCTCCGAGGATTTCCTCCAGACGTACCAATAGTCGAACCTCCGTTCTACTTCGCTCACTACGAAGGCTCCGCTCTGGGGAGCTGTCTTGACAAGGGCGCAGTGGTTCGCTTTCCATGGTGGTATGCCGTATACCTCACAGTAACTGAGGTCGTTTGTATCGACGTTCTCCCGTCGGAGATACGTCGTGGTTGTCTGGTCAGAGGACTTCTTCCATGATTGTATTGCCAATGAACTCAGGTTTACTTATCCTCTACAGGGAGGTGATTTCACCTAGGCTTTGTAGGGTCACGAAGGTCGGCGACCAGTAGGCTCTCTCTGCTGCATCTTGGTATAATTTGTATCTGGCTCTTTTTGCTCGGGCGTGCTGTTGTCGGGATTCAAGTGTACCAGAGGGTCTAGTGAATCTCCTCGTGGGGTCACTGAGCTCACACCGGCGACGAATCGGTAATTAATTCCTTTTCGAGTCAAGAAGGTGATCGGCAAGAGGGAACTCCCTGGAGCAAGTACTTGAGCGACTTGGAATTGGTAATCCTATGCTATTAATCCTCTCAAACGTGCTATGACCTTAAGCGCTCACGGAATGGAAACACCTGATCTTCATCAAAGGCTTCACCATTTGCCCTCGCAAGGGCACGACGGGTAGCAGACCAGGTGTATAAGTTATGGTCAAAGCCAACCTCACGCGAACATCGCATAACCTTCCCAAACCACTTGTCAAACAGCACATCTTGCTCCTCTTCTAATTCTCGAGCAATTCTTCCTAACCCTTCTGACATCTCTCGTTCCTTTTGTAGCAACCCCCATACAAATCGTATCGCGACCTCAAGACTCACTCGAACAGCCGTCTCGCCATCCCCAGAACCAGAACCACCACTGTAGTCGCAGCGACAACACATATTGCTTGCCCAGCTTCGAATAATGGATCAAAGCTAATCGGCGCGCTCAGATGTGCATCGTCCCCTGTCTTGATGAGCAGGACAGTGCACTTTGCCATTTGTCTTTCTATGATACCCTCCAGGTAGTAAATCCTGTCATTACCTTCAAGCCCTTCTGGCCAATCAAGCGGCGATGGCTCCGGTAGGCACTGGTCGTCGAAGAGGAGGAATAGCGCACAAAAGAGATGCCCAATCATGAAGCGATGATCATGGAAGGATTTGACTTCTCCGTTGTTTTGCAGCTCTGGAGACTCTTCTTTTGGCTTGGTTGAGAACCTCGGGGGTTTGTAGTCCCACTGCTGGAAATGGACAAGGTCTTTTGTGCGAGTCGCAATATACTCATAGAGGTCGTGATGGAGCTCTATGATCTGATCCAGACCTTTCGGTCCGTTGCGGTGTATTTGGGCAGGCTTGGCAAAGAAGCCGCCTCGTTGGAAGGTCGGTCTCCCGCCGTGAAGTCGTAACCATTCTCGGTAAATATACCGAATAATTTTGCCTCTTCCATTTCCTGTTCCTGATTCAGACTCAAAGTAGACCATGACCTCTTTATTGAAGAAGTGTATCAGATAATCGGGCTTCAGCTCGAAATCTGTGAGGCGTGGTGTATCAAACTTTGTGATGGTCCCGCTCGCAACCCAACCCTCCCTGAACTGGACGCGGTGGCGCACAGTCAAAGCAACATCCTCGAGGAAGATAGACTCTAACTCCTTGAGTACCAGACCTGACGTTTCTGGTGTAAAGGAGGAGGACGCATCGAGATACTTCGGATCAATACCGAAATGATCTCTGACTGGGACGATTTCTCGGAAAGCTTCGACTCGGTAGGGAGAGCAACTACAAACAACAATATTACTTTCTTTTCGCAATCTCCAGGACTGGGCATGGCTGATGGCACCATTTCTGACATATCGACGTTGGTCTTGTAGTGTTGATTTGATGGCTAGCCGGGATGAGAATGAGGAGGGTACGTAAGACTCCTTGGAACGAAGTCAAAAATACAGTGCACCTTTCATGTCTGTGGTTCTGGTGTGATAACTCAAATGAGTAAAGTTCTATGAACCAAAGTCAAACTGTAAATATGAGATTCATCATGGCTAACGTCTACGCCACAAGTCATAGATTATTAGGTGAATTATCTGACTAATTGCTACACCAAGGGAATGAGTAAACCTTAGATTGTAGCCCAAATCTGTTATGTGCAGTTGAGACTTGTAGCTGTGAGCGTAGTTGGCTGGGTTTGTTGCCTGAGCTTAGGACAGCGGCGAGGAGACGGCGAAGACACAGCGAGTTGAACTTGATCTCAACAAATGTAAAAGGAGGCTTGACAGACAAAGATAAAAGGAGTTTGTGCGGTTGTTTTTGTTGTTGTTATTAACAAGGGCATGATTCGAAGACGTTGCTGTGGTCTGTAGTCTCCTTTCCAGCAACCCCAAGGCTTCACAACGTCATTCCGCGAGACTCGCCTTGCAAGAGAGGCAAGAAAATAAAATTAACTGCATATCTCAAGATGGATGTCAAATAAAGTCATCAAATAGACGTCTGATCTGTTCATAATTTACCTAAACATTTGCATCGCTTAGGGTGAAGATATTAAGTTTTCATCCCTTTTCGGGAGTGGACAGCCACCTCACTGGAAATTACACATACTACAGTGGCGACAGTGAACTATAAAGTTTCTGCGAAGCCTGAAAGACCCGCCACTTTTCAAGGGGAGTAAGAGTTCGGTCGGCGGTAAATTCGGTGTGTAGGGTGTTCTAGTAGGTCTGCATAATAGGCTTTAGCCCAGGAGGGATCTATCTTTTCGTCAGGCGAAGGGACGCGGAACAATTGGTAATATAACAATATATACAGCTGACAGATCAATTTCCACTGGGGCAATCTATCTATCTATCCCATACCCTTAACCGTCCCCAAAATGGGTAAACCTGATCGTCGTCAAAAGCCTCCCCATTTGCCCTTGCGATGGCACGACGAATTGCTGACCACATGTGAAAGTTCTTATCCATGCCCACCTCTTCACAATGAGACATGACCTCTTCAAGCCAGGCCCTGAACAGAGAATACTGCTCCTCCTCCCATATTTGTGCCTGGTGCTCAAGCTCTTCAAATGACTCCTTCTCCTTCTGCAGTAATCCCCATATGAAGCGAACCGCAGGGCCGAGATTCACTCGAACAACGATTTCCTCGTCTTCAGGCCCACCACTGTAGTCATCGCGATTGACATGCATTGCCATTCCAGCCTCAAATAGAGGATCAAAACTGATAGGTGAAGAGAGGTGTGCATCATCCCCTGTTTTGACGAGGAGAACCGTGCACTGCTTTAACTTCTCCTCCATTCCATCCTCCAATCTTTCAATCCTGTCATAGCGATCCGACAATAGTAGTTCATCGTACTGAACCGTAGCCTCCGGCATCGATTGCTTATCAACAACTACATACAGGGCGCGGAAAAGGTGGCCCATAACATAGCCATGCTCTCGCCAAGATCGTATGTCTCCCGGGGTTTCATCCTTGGGTGTTGGCTCTCCGGGGTAACTGGACGTGAACCCTTTAGACTTCTTGAACTCCACCAAGTCGTCTGCATGGGCCGACATATGTAGCGACAAGTCGCCATGAAAGACCGACAGCTTTTCGAGACCTTGTGGACCACCCGCTTGCAGATTTATAGGCTTCCCAAAGAAGGCATCTCGGTGAAAGAAAGGCTGACCATTATTTACCTGAATCCACTCTCGAAAGATGTATCGGGCGATCTCTTGACTTTCATAATTATGGACAGCGTTGTGTTCGAAATAGACTATTACCTCTTTGTTGAAGTAGTCTCTCAGGTCCCAGGCATCAATTCCAATCCGTGGTTGACATGGTTTGTTGATGTTGGTCATGATGCCATCCCACCGCCACCCAATCTTGAATCGTTGTTCAATCCTCAAGTTTGCAGCATACTCTTCGAAGTAAATGGCCTTTAATTCTTTGTAGACAAGGTCTTGCACTTCCCGACACGCCGTCTTTGTTGGCTCGAGATAATTCCGATCGTAGCCACTTTGATCTGCATTTGGATTCCCCTCAAACCTGGGCCGGGTTTTGAAGACATGGTCGACAGGTGGCGACATGGAGGCGATCTTATACCTGTCGTCCTCGGCAGTCGGCTTTGTTAATGTTGTGGAGTCTGTCATGGCTTTTGGTAGATGGTAAATGTGCTAGGAGGGAGTAAAGAGGGAGATGATATCGAATAGCTTGAAAAGCATTGGCAAGACTTTATACCTCTTACTGATTAAAATGAGGTTTTTACTTTAGGTGATAAACCTAAAAGCCTCCAGTGACTTATTGAGGTTTATTACCAACATAACGATGTTTTTCACACAGCCTTTATCTGATTGGGTAGGGTAAGCCACATTGCGAATTAAAGCCTGAAATAAAGAGAATAAGATTTTAGGAGTAGTGATGATTAAATAGTATGCGCTGGGTTGTGCTGTTTTCCTTTATACTGAGGTTTTAAGCCTTTTTAAATGTATTGATATTATATATTAAATAGTCAGATTGGCCAACACTGTGTCCTGCTCGTCAACCAAGGTTTACAATTCCACTCATCAGTCAACAGCTCCTTCGCTGCCCCCTCGCCGACAATAGAAGCCCATGATACGATTCGAAAGAGTCTCTATCGACCCAGGTATCATCGAAAAGAATGCTGCTCTGATACAGGCTTTAGACTGAGCTGCTACCGGCTGGTTGGTCCCAGACCCGTCGCCAGAGAACCAGGATGATCATTGCGCGCTCTCCCATCAACAGAAAGCATGTCATTGAGTATGGCGGCTAGGTCCAAAGTTCGTTCTCTGCCGAAATAATGGCGATTAATCGCCCCAGCCTACGATGTGCGAGTCTGCAATCACTCCCCTTCCGACCTGATTGCCCGACAGAACGAACTCGCATTCCCTCCTCTCTTCATCAGACGGCTTTCACGCTGCTATACATTATTTCTCTCCCTTTATTGACAAATAACTCTCACGGGAACAGCACAAATATCGGAAACGAGACAGGGAGGGCCAAAGGAAGGGGCGAGTCGTCGAAGTGAAGACGCGCCACGGCACGCGTGTTGGTAGAAGAACCGGGGGTAACGGAAGGGTTGTCGCGGACGTAGGCGGAACGGCCGGGAGTCTGGAAGTCTTTATTCGCGTTGATGAAGAGACGAAGCTGCTGAGCCTGGGCGATGAAACGACCCCAAAACTTGGGCTTGGGGCAGCCCTTCCTTTTGTTACCGATCCGTTTGGCTGGTGTTAAATGCACACCTTTGCGATGACGTTTCTCAGGGCCTGTCCAATATTGACCACCCATATCCTCAATACAGAAACTACGGAGAGATCCCGGACGCTTATTTACCGATTATTTATTAATCATGAGTATTTGGAAATAAAGGAAAGCTTCGACAGCATGCTTTCTTGGCAAGGCCATCGCTCAGATCACTGAGCTGAGGCACCAAACCCAGCCCACCACCATACATCCTCCTCTTCCAGGCATATATACTATTAACTTTGGCAGGCTGAAGTCCCGATCTCTCGCGGAGCAGACGAAACGGTTTCTACGCATACTAATGACTTTAGCCTTTAGGCAGATCACAACTGTCCGCCAGTGCCAGCCCACCAGCCAGGACGGGGGCAGTGACACATAGTCAGCTCGTTTGTTAGCACACGCTCAAGGTCATCAATCAAGAAAATTCTTCACTCTTTTTTCTTTCCTCCCTCAAGCATCTCTTCGTGATCTCTGCTTCTGCCCTCTCTTTCCATTCTTCGGTGCATCTTCGCCGCGTTCCTTTCCCATCTCAACTCTTCGAGCGCTCTTTGTTTCCGTTGACATCAACACGATGGCTTCCCTTGATCATATCGCCACCGTCTTCTCCGAGTACAAGTACGACGAGGCTGCCGGCTTTGAAGGCGTCGATGGCATACCCTGTCTGGAGTGTGTTTCTGCCATCGATCATGATGTACGCTGCGTCTGTTTTGTGACCGAATTTAGTAGTAGTACTTGTTACCTCTGCGATAAGTACGGAAAGGCCTGTGGTTCGGTGAGTCCTCCTTGGAAATCTCTGCGTAAATGCACCTAACCTCGGTCTCAGATGCCCCCCCAGCTTCTCGGCGCGGCCCAGTGGTACTGGAACTTTGTGGTTAATCTGTCTCGCCGTGACCCCAGAGCTTTATATGTAAGAATCAAGGTACAGCCTATCCTCAGTGGCCGCCAGCTCTGGCGGCTTCGTCGCGCTCTTGAAGATTGCGGATCTGCCTGGCGTGATCTGCGGTTTCATCTTATGAACCCGAACAATCTCACAGTCTTGGCTGTCCAAGAGTCAATCGCAAGTCGTGAGATGCTGGCTCTCTCTCTTCTACAGTCTGTAAGTCTACCGCTCACCGAATACTCTCCGGCAACATAACAAACACTAACAAATTTATTCTCCAGGCTGGGGCCGATCTTTCATTGGAGGAAGTTCGCGATCGCATCGCTGCTGTTCAGCCCCCTTACGCTCGCACTGGCAATTGCGCTAGCAGTCTTCGAAATGCACTCGTTCGCTTGTCCTCTGCTGAGACTGTGGTGGTGTCATCCGTACAGGAACAGGACTGCGACTCCTTGCCTCGAAGCTTCACTAATTACATTTTCAATCCCATGATCATGATTGGTATGCCTGCTCCTCTCTGTGCGGTCGTTCACTCTGGCGGTATGCCTGTTCCTCCTAGTCAAAAGTGAGGACGCTCCAGAGTCCGAGCCCGATGGGTCGCCGGTGACTCTTAAGCCTGTTGGTGATAGAGGACTGGGCTTTGATGTCGATGAATCGAGAGACGAAAGAGGTGATGTAGAGGATAAATTGAGTGATGGCAACGGAGGAGATGGGGATGTCTCACGGAGATATTTCGCCATCGCGTCGGCGGTCAGCTCATTTTCAGTATTGTTCGTCTTTGCTCTCCCGTTAGTACAGCCAAGCACCGAGTCTTGGCTCAATGAATCAACTAGCTTTCGATGACTGTTTGATTCAGCCTGGTGATACCACGTAACATGTAACTTGAGTAGTAATTGTGATCTTCTTCCGGCCATATTCGTCCCTTACTCAATTGAGAATCTCCTACTTCCATGCATCTGTGCATTAAACTGTCATCATGACCGACATTCTCATTCATGGATTTTGAAATGGCGAGCGGCGTTGCGAATTGATTAATAGTTGTCTGACCATGAAGCAAACTTGCCGCATATCCGGATCAAAACCTGACATGCCAGGGGAGGAAACATATTTATCCAACACAACAAAAGACTTGAAACATCTGGCCTTGAGATAAGGTATCAAGAATAACTAGTCTAAAGTATGATGAAAATGCCCAAGTATTTTTGTCATTCAGGATCTCAAGGTCCAGACTCACTCCCTGGCATGGCACATCCAAGTCATGATACACAAACTATCAGTGACCTGACAAAGCAATGTAGTCGCATCGACAGGAAACAGAATCCGTGTAATTTAACTGGTGTTTCCAAACCATCAGCCCTCCCTTCTCTCTAATTGGTGGAATAGTCCTCTCGCCATCAATGCTACGCTCCAACTTTCTCCGCTCCTCAATCCGGAAAGGCTCGAGGTTTCAAGTCCCACTGAAACACACCACGATCGGTTATTATCCCAGGCTAAAGTCGTACTTTACCCTCGTCAGAATCAGGAAAATGATCAGTTTCTCCCTCTGCATGAATTCACTGCGGGGACGACTTTAGCCAAAAAGGCCCGTCGGCATATCCACCATGTGCCGGATTCGTACATTCCAGGCTGAGGACCAGCGGTGTGGAGTTCGTTCGAGGAACGAGATTCGCTCGCTACTGGAAACAACGGCGGGCGGAGGATACACGTCCGTTCGATCCATTGGAGCAAGGTCAGGAGATGAGATCGATCCATGGGCCTCCACATGGCTGTTTGGAAGGGCTATATATCTTGGCTGATACACCATCCATCATGTTTTGTTTCCCCATACTTCTTGGCACATCATTCTTTCCACACATTCCATCATGCAGTTGACTTCCATCATCAGCTTCTGGGCACTAGCCCTCTTCAGCCTCGTCCTCGGTGCAGAGCCCGTTCCGCGAGGTCAGCTCACGCAGGTCAGCAGCTATGGCAACAACCCAACCGGCACCAAGATGTTCTTGTACGTGCCCAAGAACTTAAAGTCCAACCCTGCCGTCGTCGTTGCTATTCACTACTGCACTGGCACCGCTCAGGCTTACTACCAGGGTACCAAGTGGGCTTCCAATGCCGAGAAGTACGGATTCATTGTTGTTTATCCTCAGACTCCTTATTCTGGTGGCTGCTGGGATGTCTCTTCTAAGATGACCTTGACCCATGAGGGTGGCGGTTGCAGTACCTCTGTCGCCAATATGGCCAAGTTTGTTCTCAAGCAGTACAACGGTGATGCCAAGAAGGTTTTCGTCACTGGTGAATCTTCCGGCGCCATGATGACCGTAAGTAAACCTAGCCACTCAATGGTGTCCGACTAACAGAATAGAACGTCATGCTTGCTACATACCCCGATGTCTTTGCCGCAGGAAGCGCCTATGCTGGCGTCCCCGCCGGTTGCTTCGTCAGCCAGGCGAACCAAGCCGCCGCATGGAACTCAACCTGCTCCCAAGGAAAGTCCATCTACACCCAGACCCAGTGGGCCAACGTCGTCAAGAACATGTACCCCGGCTACAACGGTGCTCGCCCCAAGTTCCAGATCTACCACGGAACCGCCGACCCCACTCTCAACGTCCAGAACTACTATGAGGAGATCAAGCAGTGGACTGGCATTTTTGGATACTCCTCCAACCCTCAGTCTTCTACACCCAACACTCCCGCAAGCCCTTTCACTCGCCAGGTCTTTGGTGAGAAGTTCCAGGTAAGATGAGCAGTCTCAGGAGTTAGAGGATGATGGCTGACATGTATAGGCTTTCTTGGGCCAGGGTATTACACACGGCGTTCCTCATTTCGATGACAACGACCTCAAGTGGTTCGGTATTATCGTAAGTCATGTCCAAATACCTGGCAATGACAGAAACTGACATTCCTATGTAGTGAGCCGCTCCACAGATCTAACAATCTTGCATGACGGAATTGTCTGGAAACACTTAGGATGCCAGTCTAGGAGGATTGACCCAAAACACATCTGAACTTCTATGAACTATATTTATCGGCTGTAAATATTATCAATAAAAGACATGTATATATTGCATTGAAGTTCACCATTCTGCTTCTTAGTGAAGCTGCTGTATTGGAAGCTGTATATATACCGTATATCAGTTCGTCAGTTCGTTAGCTCTCTGTCTGGTTATCTAACAAGAGCCTCCTCTGCTATTGCTGTCTGAGGGCTTATCTCATGGTTCGTGTTACCGTAATCGGAATACTCGATCCATCTGAACTTGAGAGTCTCGGTAATTGAACAGTCCTGACCTGTTACGCAACATGGTTCGCCTTTCTTGTTCCCATTGGGCATCTGCTTTTAGGTTTTCTGCCACCGCCTAAGAATCTGGTCTACATCCTCTTCTCTACCGGTATGAGCAAAATAGACTGCAACTTACTGTAGTTAAGTCCCTATATGCCGTTATATAGTATCCCTGGACTACCCAACCATTTTGAGGGTTCAACAATCTTGAGGAAAGCTGGGTTAGTCTCGATTGTAGGACTGGCGGGTATAGATTGGGTCTCATGAACCTCATAGTTGTGCTGGCTTTACATGTCTCGTTGAGACGTTATAGGCTTTAATTATCATTCAACGAACCTCATAGTGTCTACATCGCACAAGAGCATCGTTCCCGAGATAGTGGCAGATATCCGTTGTAATTACCTCAGTCAATGCCATCGCGTGGTACGAAGTATTCGTTTTGCATATTGGCCATGCCAGTATTTGGATCATTAGGTATCAAAGCAGATATCTCGTCTGTTCCGGGCATCGACTGCGAAGTCGGTGGCTTCTCAGGTTATTTGGTATCATCGCCTCGCTCGTCCTGGTTGGATATCACATCCATCGACCCTTCACATTACGGAACAAGCTCCTGTAAAAATTTAAGCACTGCCGAGCTTTAAAATCCGCTCTGTATTACAGTCGATCAGCAGGAGCAGTCTTTATCAGTTTTCACTTGACAGTACAACCTTCTTGCAGGGCCTGTTATCTGTTTGTTGGTTGTCTTTTCGCGCAAAAATCCACCTCACGTGAAAACCCCCTCCTCAAATGTAACAGCAAACGGATGACAACCAACAACCTGGCAGGAGCTCAGATACTATTGGCCAACAACTCGTCGCCTATGCATATAACATGCAATAATGTCATGATATGTTCCCGTTACCTCCCTTGCTGGGCCCGCTCCGGAAACTCCCCGCCCGGCTCGACCTGTGCTTTGTAAACAACCAACAGGTTAAAGGGATTTGTCCCTGCTCCTTTCTTTTTCTTTTTGAATTTCTCTATTGTTCCCTTTATTTTTCCATCCATTCCTTGTAGGAATCTCCGGTATTGATACAATGTCCAACACCAGCAGCCCAAAGAACCGGTCTCCGCGATCGCCCCAGGATCCGTCGGTCGCAGTCAACGAAACAATTTTGATTGACGAGGCTCAAGATGAGGAAGAGGATTTAACTTTAGGATCCGACGCTGAGAGTTCGACGGCCTCCATTTCATCGAGTATTCTTAATTATCGCACCATCAATGGCAGAACGTTTCACAGTGAGAGAGGAAACGCAACCTACTGGGGATCGAACGATGAGCGCCAAAGTGATGCCATGGATATCGCGTGAGATACCTACCCCTCCTGCCAAAGTCGCGCTCCCTCTCGCCTAACAGGACACTACCCAGTCACCACCTGTGGACACTCGCGCACGATGGAGAACTATTCTTTGCGCCGCTGGAAGACAACATACAGGTTCGTTGAATAACACAATGCAATACTGTGCCTATCGTGTTACTGAACCATCTTTGCCAATTATCAGAAAGTTCTTGACGTCGGAACTGGAACCGGTATGAAAGGGCCTTCCTTGTGCGACAGCGAGATTTCCCGTGCTAACTTATACTGCAGGTATTTGGGCTATGTATGTTATTCATCATACGATATTTTACCAGCTCTTGACCAATATTCAGTGACTTTGCGGACAAATTCCCTGGGTGCGAGGTCATCGGTACCGATATTTCACCCATCCAGCCCGGCTGGGTCCCGCCCAACTTGAAATTGTGAGCTACTTGATTACTTTTATCTATATAAACATTCTTTATCTAACCCCCGATATCAGTGAGATCGAAGATTGCACCCAACAGTGGACCTTCCCATCCGAGTCAATCGATTACGTTCATCTTCGTTATCTGGTCGGCTGCATTCCAGACTGGACAGAGCTTTTCAGCCAAGCATACAAGACTCTCAAGCCCGGTGGCTGGGTTGAGAGCTTCGAAATTTCCCCAACTGCAGAAAGCGACGATGGTACTGTCACGTATGACTCTGCTATGGCTCAATGGGGAAGGATCTTTATCCAGGCTTCGGAGAAGATCGGCAATAGCTTTACAGTTGTCGACGATAAAGTCCAGAGGCCTGCTTTAGAAGAGGCGGGATTCGTTGACATTCACGAGTGGGAGTTCAAGGTAGCGTACAACATGCTGCTGCAACGTTGATAACTGACTCGAATAGTGTCCCTTGAACCCATGGCCTATGGACCCTAAGCTTAAGGAGATTGGCCGGTTTGGAGAGGTCTTCCTCACACAGGATACTGAAGGTTTTGTAATTTTGGTCGCTAATCTTTTAGGCTGGTCGATGGAAGAGGTCCATGTTTATATCGCCAAGTTCCGACGTGAGGTTCGGAACCGGAAACATCACGTCTACATACGTCTCAGGGCTGTCTGGGCACGGAAGCCAGAAAAGAAAGAGGAGCCAACACCTGCATAAACATCACTAAGCCCTCTTTATGAGGAACCTCCCAGACCGCAACGGCAGTCATGCGTATAACAGGGTGCAATCGCCGCCTACTGCCAATCCTACACTGTGGTCTTTGGGGTTAGTCTCAGTCGAACTGATTCTTGAAAGAGCCTTAGACGTCAATGACGAGCAGCCAAGGGGATCAGAATATTTTGTCACGTATGAGCTCTTACCTGAAGGTCGTATGATCACTTTTGATTGCAGAACTGCCGTTATGCGATGTCTTGGGGGTGAATTACACAGCACAGACTACTTGTCGGGAGGCGCAGACTTTTCTCAAGATGTCCACGCTGGGGTTGTCGCTTTATTAGAGGGATTATGGAAATGCCTAGACCATAGCTAAATACACGCATTTTACACAAGCAAGGGGTCGCTGATATTGGCATGAGGTTTCATTTAGAATGGGCAGCTTGAGGTATTGGCCATGCAAATAGTTCATACTGTGACAATCAGGCCACTGTGATGATAATCACTAAGTTGTCTCTGCTGATGAAAGAACGGATGTTATCAAGTAGTAAAGAAACAAGTCGTTTCAACGATATACCTACGATAAATGAGCCGACTGCCAGGCCATTGATTTTTCTCTGCAGCAGCGTGGCAAATTGATATTCACCGCGGTCGGGACTTTTGTTCAGTTCAATTGACGGTTTCGTGGTCTAACGGTTATGACTGCGGATTCTGATTCCGCCAGCGAGGGTTCGACTCCCTCCGAGACCTTTCTTTTGCTCTTTGTCATAGATACTAATTTTTTTAGTTCTCTTTTCTTCAAATCACACCAAACGTGTGTCGTATTTTAGTACTCTGGGCATAAGCGTTTTCCTGTCCTGAAGTGCTGATCTTTTGAATGCACAAGCATTTTCATTTAGTTTTCATCTTGCATCATCGTCGGATCCATGAAGATCTTGCAGATCACGAGACCAGTGAAATGGAGCAGCAAATGCAGTATTTCTGTTCAAAGAATCTTCTACATATATAAAAATACAGATTTAAGGTGTCCTGACGTATTATAACTGCATATTGACTCTGTAATTGCTCTGTTGTGTTTGTTTGTTTGCTACCCTGTATCTCCCCTATGACTCGTATTTCGGCAATCAAGCTACAGGAATGACTTATTCCCGCCGGCTCCCACGTGTCGAAGGATTTTAAAGCCTTGGCACCCTACCTTTCCCACGAATGATCAACAGGAGTAAATGACGAAGACAGAATGAAAATGGCGCAAATATCCGAAGATCCGCCAATGACGAAAAACATTGACCCATCAGATTCATCAAATGTCCACTCGCCGGAGCCGAACGGGAAAGACAAACCGAAAACAACATCGTTATCTCGGATCGATCACTTCTGACAGTGTCACCTTCTCAGGGGCTTATCTGAACTCGATTGACCTTCAATCCTTGTGATCGTCCTGCGGC
Source organism: Fusarium nisikadoi (assembly GCA_013623555.1). NCBI lineage: Eukaryota > Fungi > Ascomycota > Sordariomycetes > Hypocreales > Nectriaceae > Fusarium > Fusarium nisikadoi. The sequence goes on from JABFFB010000334.1 coordinate 48,976, forward strand.
CGCACAGCCACGGGGTAGCATCCAGATCTGAACCATATCGCCGGGACGTGGCTAAATAATGCAGTAACCAGGGGTTTTGGCTGATCACATGCATCTTTCAGCTGTCGTTATCTCGCATCTGTTAAGGACGGCGACATGCTCGTTCTGGAAGCATTTGCGATGGCGGAATGAAAGCCACTGTCTGAGCGGCGGCTTAACCCCCTATAGTGGTAAGAAATATTTTCTAGGCTTGTGTCGGATGACAGCCAATTATCTGATGGATTGCGCATTGACGGAAAATCAGTGGGTTGACCCCCCAATTTATTCTCAGCCTTCTGGGGCGTTCCTCTTCCGACCTCGCAGAAAGTTTTGCTTTACGCAATATGATCGTCAGTTGGTTAATCTGTCAAATTTATCAATCACGAAATTTCGCAGCGTCGCTCCACAGAAACGTTCTAAAAAGGAACTTGGGTTGCTAGCCCGTGGGTCCGTGGCTTACCAGTAACGCCGGGCCTCAGACTTATCTCGTAATAGCGGCCGGCTCGACTCGCAGCCCCAAACGTCTAGCAAACTCTATTCTGCACAGTCCAGCCAGTGAATCGTTGGGTACAGCTCCGATAATGTGCCGGATGGGATAGACTGATTCAGAGACCCATGCTTTCCCACGTGTGTACCCTGACGGTCTGCATTACTGTTGGCGTGATGGGACTGGTTCTTTAACTTGGGGTTCTGCATCCCTGACTGGTCCTGCAGATCTTCTCGTTCCTTTTTTGTTACTTTCTTCTTGCATCGATGCCCCGGATTTTGACTGTTTTGCTTTTTGGATCTGGGTGAAGACCCGACGATTTGGTACTCCAACTTCCCTCCCAGCCGCTACCATGCCGTCCCTCGATGCTGAGATGTGGGCGTGGTACGCCTTGACGCTGATTGTCGTGATTGCGCGAATGTGAGTGCTTGGCAGGTGTCTTGAGTATTTTTGCTGACTTTGTACAGGGCGTCCCGTCGTATGTTGCTTGGCTCATTCAAGCGCATGTTGGCAGACGATTACCTCATGGCGCTGACAATGGTTTGCATCTCTCTACCGTCTATTGCATTGACACTGACATGTGCAGGTCACGTATACAGCCCTCTTAGCCATCGTCAGCGTTCTCACACGAACACCCACCAACCTCATCAACCCCGAAGATCACATCGTACTCACTCCCGAAGACATCAAACACCGAGAATATGGATCGAAATTGGTACTCGTCACGGAACACATGCAGATGATTACCCTCTGGGGCGTCAAGGGCTGTCTACTGTTCATGTACGGCCGACTGACGTGAGTAGTCCTAGTCCCCATTGACGATATAGTCAGTATTGACTAACAATTTTCAGAATGAGTTTGAAGCAAAACTTCTTGGTCAAGTTGGTGGCAGGATATGTCGTCGTTGGATTCGTTGTCATGCAGATCTTGTGGTTTGCTGCTTGGTGCCGTCCTTTCAACCACTACTGGCAGGTTCCTCCTGATGACTGTAAGGAACTCGTTGATAAGATAAGGGACTTGGACTAACGAATCGCAGTGAACTGCTCAGCTGAGACCAACCATATGATTACCAACGCCGTCGTCAATATCTCTTCGGACATCATGATCATCCTTCTTCCTATGCCCGTCTTTTTGCAATCTCAACTGCCTCTCAAGCGAAAGATTATTCTTTGCGGTGTCTTTGCGCTTGGTATCTTTACTGTAAGTTCTTGTTCATTCCCTTCAACCTATCGAGCTGTCAACCTGACTTGGTTTTCCAGATCCTCGCAGCAACAATGAGCAAGATCTACAGTCTCGGCGACCCCTTCGGCACAGAATGGTCCTACTGGTACATCCGCGAAGTCTCAACCGCCGTCATCGCCGCCAACCTCCCTCTCACATGGACCCTCCTCCAACGCGTCTTCCGTCTCGGTTCATTCCACGCTAAGTACGGCAAATCCTCCAACCAGCGCACCGGCGAAGGAACATCTCGATTCCGATCAGCATATGGAAACCTCAGCAGTATGGATCGACGACCCAAGAAGACGCCTTTTGTTGAGCCTGGAATGAGCTTCTCAGAGAGTCAAGAGGAGATCAACGGGAAGGATATTCCGCTAAAGATTTATCAGAAGAACGAGGTTATTGTTAACATCACTACCGAGGAAGTCTCGTCTGATAAACGATCGCCTTCACCGCCGGGCCACACTGGATTGGAGAGGATTAATCTTAGAGACACGAATGCGCATGGCGGCAGTCAGAATGGCGATAAGTCTGCGAATGAGATGGAGCTTGGTGTTGTTACCAAGGTCTATCATGGAGTATAATGGGTCAAAGGACTGACGAACTAAACATATATAAACTTTCCTGAGTACAACTAATACATATGAATCAATAATCATTCATACCCTCATGGGTAAGATTGTCAAGCTTTCCCTAGTCTCCCATTCGACAGCGGTAAAGCGCCAACGCACCAGTAATAATACTTCTCTTCACATCCAATGGGCATATGACACTGCATAATCTACACGTGACGGTCTCACAGCCTCGTTCTCAGAATACACAAAAAGCTCACTTCCCCCACTTCTTTTTCAAACCCCATCTCTCGTCGCATAATCATGGATCACGATGCCAAATGCACAGCAAATGCAGTTTCACCCGAGTCAATACCCTCCACTGGACTCTGCGTGGTCTATGAGTCCCGGACAAAGAACCAGTGGCCGAGTTAGTAATCAGTTGGGCAGATTCGGCATCGTAACTAAACAGGTCGTTAGTATCATCATGGTTCACGGTCTGAAAGGCCATCCCTACAAAACATGGAGATTTATAGCCTCTTCGGAAAAGACCGAGAAACAGTCGACACATTCCGACCGAGAGTCAACAAAAGCAAAGCCTTCTAAACGTCTAGAGTTTAGAAATAGCTTCAAGAGCTGGATAAAAGGATCATCTAGCAACAACTGCACTGAGCAAGTGACGGCTGATTCTCCACGGAATACCTTCTCGAGCTTCTCAACTGCCAGGTCATCTATTTTCTGGCCTGCTGACCTCCTCCCTCATGTATGCGAAGACGCTCGCATTCTGACCTTTGGATACGATACGAAAGTGACAAAATACACGTCCGGACCAACCAACATGAACAGCATTTTCTCTCACGGAAAAGACTTTTTATTCTCGCTAGGGTGAGTGAGCGTGCCAGGCCGTCCTCTAATATTCGTTGCTCACAGTCTTGGCGGTATTCTTGTCAAAGAGGTGAAGAGTCTCAGATGTATTACTGGTTGAGTACTAAACTTTATGCAGATGCTCGCATTATCCTCAAATTCAGATCAAGCATCTCTCAAAGGAATAGTTGAGTGCACTGCTGCAATAATATTCCTGGGAACCCCGCACCGCGGAAGTCCTGAGCTCTCTGCCATTGGGGAATGGGCTAGATCCATCCTGGATGCCTTTCGCTTCCAAACAACCTCAGCAATTCTGGATACCCTTGGTCTGAAGACCACTGATCTCGAGCGTGCGCACGAAGCGTTCTGTAGACTTTGGCTGCAATACGACTTCCGTGTCAAGACCTTTCAGGAAGGCTTTGGCCTCATCGGCATCAAATTGGGGGTGCTGGGCAATAAGGTTGTCCCCCATGAATCTTCGCTCATCGGAGATCCAAGGGAGCACGCGGAAACTCTGCAGGCTAACCATATGGAGATGTCTCGATTTAGTAGCTCTGAAGATCCTAATTTTGTTAAAGTCTCAGGAGAGATTGCAGATATCTACACTGCAATAGAGCGCGAACAGATTCACCACCACGTTCAATTTGAGGTTATTACGCAACATGATTCGAGATACCAGTATAAGGTCATGGACAAGAAGTTGTTAAGCGCTCTCATTGAATCTCTGCGCTTCAACGGGATGGATACTCGGCGCGAATGCATCTCTCTGCCTTGTATGAACACCGGACAATGGTTATTCCAAAACAAAACGTTCTGCACCTGGCAAACGTCTCATCTTAACGCTGGAAGGCTCTTGTTCATTAAAGGTAAACCAGGGGCGGGAAAGTCAACACTAATGAAAGAGGCGGTCAGAAAATCAAAGTTGGGACTTAAAGATCGTGGATGTTGCGTCAGCTTCTTCATTAACGCCAAAGGCGCAACGTTAGAATGCTCACCTAGCGGCATTTTCAGATCTCTACTGTGTCAGCTTTTGACATACTGTGAGAGTTCGAAAATCAACACACAGTCCGAGGCGGCAATCAAGCTGGTGAAGAATATACGAGGAAAGGCTACGCTGTCATCGAAAAAATGGGGTGGTCGAGAAATGGAAACGTTGCTAACCGATGTCCTCAGTGTTTTGTCTCAGGAGAAAGTCCCTGTCCATATTTTTGTGGATGCCCTTGATGAACTTGGGTTAGAAGCAGAAAGAGGCCAGGTCATGTTCTGGGCAAATCTTGTCCTATCTTGGAATCTATTGCATACGAGAGTATGCCTATCCTGCCGACACTTCCCCAATATCTCAACCTCAGGCTTTACGGAGCTTGTCTTGGATGTTTACAACAGCCCTGACATATGGGAGTACATCAACCTCCGACTGGAAAGGCACATACATGTCGAAGAGGAGCACTGGCGTGCGAAGCTGTCCAAGAAAATATTCTCACTATCAACTGGAGTATTTCTATGGGTTGTGCTCGTAGTAGACGCCGTATGTACAAAGTATGACGAGGGCTATAGTCTGCAAGCTCTCATCCATCTCATTGAAGACACCCCAGCGGAGCTAATGGAGGTATATGCCCAAACGTTAAGTACTTTGACCGACACAGAAAGGATGCTTGCCATGAGGCTATTCCAATGGGCTACTGAGGCAGTGAGGCCTCTGCGGCTGGATGAATGGCATCATGTGCTAGCTTTTATCACGGCCCGACCGCCGAGATCTTTGAAGGAGTGGCGAGAGTCAATTACATTCACTGAGAATGATCACCAACTTGAGAGGAAGATAAAAACAATATCAAGAGGTTTGTTGGAGATAAGTAACAGCCAGTTTGACATGTTGGCTAGCAGAGAAGCTGGGACATCATCTGTTAACGCAGGTGCTGGATCTCTCGACCATGAACAAGGTTCATCTCGGGTTGTGCAAGTTATACACGGGTCTGTTTATGATTTCATGAGGTGCCAGGGAGGGTTTGAGATCCTCGGATGGACTGGAACCAACATCATTGCGGATTGTCACTGTATGATTGCTATCACCTGTATTGACTACATGAACATCCCAGAGCTGGATGATCTTGTCATCGCTCGTCAACGAAAGATGAAAGACGATGTAGCAGCGTCTTCAAATCACTCTTTACTTTCAGAAGTGCCCCAAGGCACGGACACGAAAGAAACTGACCCTGGACCCAAGTGGACATTGGATGGTCTGATTGCAATGCCCAAAATAGATCCGCAGAAGTTTGTTGAAACCTGGATTTCGAATGAGCACTTGGCATCTTGCTCCAGCTCTCTCCGAGAAGCAGTCATTGGATCAGCCGCCTCCGGATCAACCGACGTCAAGTCTCAGGCATTGCAAGACTATCCCGCATTACTTCTATACGCAGCGTCTGAGTTGGGCTATCACATTAGTCTGTCTAAATATGAGGCGTCAGATCGCATGAAGGAAGAGCTGTCCCGTCGGCTACAAGACAAGGAATTGAACAAACGGCTTAATGCACTGTATACAAAAACCAGGTTTAGAGGCTATATGCAGGACCTTGAAATTAATACCGACATACATTCCGAAAGCTGGAAGTGAGTTAAGCAGCAGAGATGCCAATATCTGAGCACAACTAACGAATTATTTCATAGAAGATTAGGTGAATTAATAAAGCTTATGAGGGCCCGAACATCTGAGACAGGTGAAGCACAAGGGCCCAGAAGGCCGAGAAGTATTGCCAGTTTCGGATCGGCCAGTAGTTACGGGCGTAGAAGCTCAAAATCACGAAACCGCTGATTGGTCTTGATTCCGGTCCCCAACAGCCGGTAGCTAAGGCAGTGCGTAGCAGGCTAGTGAGGACAGCGGATCTCGTGTCGGATGTCGTATGTCGATCATCCTCTTCCGGATCTCGTCCCTCGGGGAGTTCACATACAATTTTCCGGGGTAAACCACAATTTCAGTGGCTTCAAGGAGGATCTACCATCAAAATGGCCCCAATCAGTCAAACAATCCCAACCATCACGACATCTCTGGTCTCGTTCATATAAGTCTGCCACTCTAGCCTTCATCATGACAACTTGACCACAGACACAGCAAACCCCAACATGGGAGTCTTTACCAAATTCCGCTTCTTCAACCGACGACTCGCGCTGTCATGCGCGCTCATCGCTGTGTCGACGTTCAACTACGGGTTCGACAACCAGGCGTTTGCGACGACGCAGGCGATGGATGCGTTTGACAAGCAGTTTGGCGTTTGGAACGAGAAGACGGGGACGTATGTTCTTGAACCGTCGTGGCTTTCGCATGGAACTTGGCGTTGTTCCAACCTTTCAATCCGAGATTAGTACGTCTACTCCACCAAACAGGCTTGCCTCACTAACAGCAACAGTTCCCGCTCAAGCTCGTGGTTTCATGGTAGGATCCTACCAACTCAGTCTCGCCATCGGCGGTCTCGTCATCAACTGCATCTGCTTCGGAACAAGCTCCCTCCCGGACAACCGCGCCTGGCGAATCCCTCTCGGCATGTTTTACATAGTGCCTAGCATTGTCGTAGCAGGCATCTGGTTCGTTCCCGAGTCGCCGCGATGGTTGCTGCGAAAGAATAGGGTTGAAGAGGCGCGCAAGAGTCTCCAAAAGATCCGTGAAGGGCCTTTTACGGAGGAAGAGATCGACGCTGAGTTCACTGAACGGAAAGTCTCTTTGGAGCAGGAGACTGAACAGGGAAATTTCGTCGAGCTTTTAAGGGGCATCAACCTGAAGCGAACTCTCATCGTCATGGCCGTTAACTTCTATCAGCAGGCTGGTGGCCAGGCTTTCGTGTCGCAGTATGGCGCTATCTACGTCAAGTCTCTTGGGACCATCAACCCGTTTGGCTTCAGCCTGATCACCTCCGCCATCAGCATCATTTCAATTACGTGCATCCTACTCTGGACTGATATCGTTGGTAGACGGTATGTAATCTGCCTATCTTGGATTAACCCCCAGCTGACCAACATCAAGTGTCCTCATGATGGCCTCGTCCGTCACCATGTTTGTTGTCATGATGACGATGGGAGGACTTGGTATCGTATCTCCTGTCGATGATTCTAGAAAGAAGGGCGTGATCAGCATGATGGCTGTGTTTGCCTCTGGCTTCGGAATGGGTTGGGCACCGCTCGTTTACGTCGTTACCACTGAGCTCTCTGCTCTCCGGCTCCGTGATCTTACATCGCGAGTGAATTTCACCACCAACGTCATCATGAAGTAAGTACACCGTCCTAGTAGTCTTCATCCCACAATGACACAATATTACAGCTTCACTGTCAACTTCAGCATCCCATATCTCATCTACGACAAGTAAGCCGGCTTGAATAGCAAGGTTGGCTTCATCTTTGGAGGCATCATGGCTACTGCCCTTGTATTTGTCTACTTCTGCGTTCCCGAGTGCAAGGGTAAGACTTTGGAACAAGTTGACTTCTTGTTCAATCAAGGTGTTCCGACCCGACAGTTTGGAACGATTGATGCGGCGGAGATGATGCGCGCTACACAGGAGGAAGATGGTTTGGGTAAGGTGCACTCGGATGGCAAGTATGATATCGCGACAGCAGAGCAGCGAGTCTAACGCACTGATAGGTACGGCACATGAAGTGGAGGTAGGAAAGTGGAGGTCTTGGTAGCTTGTATTGAGGTTGTCAACTACTTACTTAATATTGAGGTGCATTAGCATCAGTATAGGCATTCATCTGAAGATCAAAAGGATCTAACGGAAGCCCGAGTTCCTGGTCTCCGAACACCATGTCAGCTGAGTTTATCGAGTCATAGTTGATGAGTGGGTATCCAAGGGACGAGAATGAGCCGAGGAATCCGTCCCCCGTTGACCCAGTGAGGCCTTGTTCATCAACTTGGGTAGGAAAAGACCATATGTCTTGCTCCCCAGGGTTCTCGAGAACTGTGGAATCAAGAGTCGCTTCATCAAAGTCCTCTCTAGCATTGGACTCGGGCGGTCTGACAGCTGGATCTCCCTCCTCTTCATCCTCTGGGGCAAAGGCATGCTTAGAACGACGGTGCAGCTTTTCCTGTAAGCGAAGCGTCCCCGGTGAAGCGCTACTGTGGTTTGTCAGCTGGCGCACTGGGGTAATAATGGCGGTGACGTACGGTGAGCCTGGTGATACGTGTCTCATCCCCAATCGTGGTATGAGGTTTTCAATATCAGTGACCTGCATCTTGTCAGCTTTTTTGACACTAGGGGGCGAGGTGCTTACTCACGCATGATCCAATCCAGTCAACTTCAGCTCGACGCCCCGAAACAACAAGCAAGATATCCATGAACTTCTGTTTGATCACTGGTAACGATGATTCTCCATGAAGAGGAAGCAGAGCAGCCAAATGATCAACTATCTTGACGAATTGGTACGTCACTACTGCAAATAGTGGTGTCCCGACACGACTGCTTGTCTCCAGCTGTCTAACCCTAGACCACATATCTATATACTTCAGTGCCGTCTGTAAGCACTGCTGCTGGCAATAGTCGATGTAATCTCTTGGTGTCTGGTTCACTGCTTCTGGTGATACGGCTTCTCGAATACCAGGGATGAGAAACCGGTGAAGATCGCAGCGAGAACTGAACAGAATGGTATGGAGGCTTGTATATGTCTGTGCTTCATCTGAATGGCACATCATCATCAATCTGTTTTCGTTGAGTTGCAGTTCATCTGGCAGTGACTCTTCAAATGATGTCAGCTCGAGGTCCAGTAAGCGTAACTGACCCCTACTGAGATATGGACTGGTCCCACTCAGGATGACCTGTCTGGTGTATCTTGGCCTGTCAGCAATACCCTTCATGCAGGATAAGGCGTCTTACCTCAGTACTCTATCTCGGATGTCATGCAGCCGCATCAAGTACGCCAAGGCGTTCAAATCTATATCGTTCTCACTCTTGCTTCGCAAAAAAGGCGCCTGTGACCTTGCACCAAGTTGAAAGTTATGATGACTGCTCGGTAAACGGATGTGCATTCTTTGCGTTGGGCAGACGGTAAGATCCTCAATGCCACCAGAGAAGAATTTATCAACAACGTAGATAGACCACATCAATCGCCGAAGACATTCTTGTCTGACCGGATCAATGGATGGTCGTTCATAGTTCAGCCTCTTGGTGAAAGCGACCCTTGATGCGATCGAGAGAAGAACCCAGACATCTCCGGTGAAGCGCATGGAGAAGAGGAACCTAATTACAAGCATGAGAGCCTGAAGCTTTGGTACTGACATATCGCCCATGTGGTTGACCAACTCATGCTGAACTTGTTTTATCCAGTTGTGAGCTGGTGAGTTCTCGGCATGATATGTTGGTGCAAGCCTCAATGCTGAAGCGCAGATTGCTTTGAGTAAGGTCTTCTCAAGCTTTCCTTGACTCCATTCTGCGATTGTTGTAGCTCGATGGATAAAGACGCAGTCGGCGATATCGGACTTGTCAAAGTATGTATCCAGATATCGCCGTATGGTATCTCGACTCTTAAGCTCAAAGACCCTCCCTGAACGTCAGCGGGAGGTAGACAGCTACAGAAATCGGAACATACCGCTGTGTATCGCCGGTCACATTGATAGGGACGTTCATTGGCGATACCTGGCTCGGTGTCGATCCATAGTGTGACTGGGAAGTACTCGCCGGCGAAGTCTGCACTTCCATGCCAATATCAACACTAGAATTCCCCGGCCCATCGCCAAATACACATTCTTGTCCCTGTGATTGACATCGGTTACAAGGACACGCCCCCGAGCACTTTGACTTGGCACTCCGACAAGCGGCACAAGCCTTCAGAATCCTCCGTCTCTTGATACCCGCCTGCGTCAAGTCCTCCCCATGACCACCCGATACTTCAATAGTATCCCCCGCAACATAGCTACACGTCAATTGTAGCCGCTCACAGCGTATGCACCCCGTGATTCGACGATCGCATTTAACCTGATGACCTCGATTAGTGGAGAACCCCGCAAACTGTAACAAGAGCATGAACCTTTCTCGCGCGACACTGTTTACACACGAATTGCGGGGACGACCTTTCCATTATGCGAGATCCGAACGAGTTCCTGGTTTTTTGATGGAGAGTAGGTTTTTTTACATAGCAGAGTTTCAAGCACGTCAGGTCAGGCCGAGGTTGGATGACGAGGGTGCGACATCCGGAGAACGAGATCCGAAGCTAGTGATGGACAAGTATAGGGTTAGAGGTTGTTAGCTCATAACTAGATAACTACGACTACAAACTCAGCATCGAAGGTTGGATTTCTTGTTCATAGCAATTCACAATGTCGCAATCTCATCGACTTCCTCCGAAACCACTGCCGTTGAAGGTCGATTCAAAAAATGGAGGAAACAGGCCGAATTACATAATTTTTATGCCCGATCAGTTGAGATATGACTCCCTCGGGTGCACGACTGGTCCTGACTCTGAGATCAAAACGCCTAATATCGACGTATTCGCCGCGAGAGGGAGTCTTTTCACGAATTGTTTCACGCAAGCTTCTGTGTGTTCGCAATCGAGATGTAGCATGTTCACGGGGACATATCCTCACGTCAGCGGCCATCGAAGCCTTGAGAACCTTATCAAGCCTTGGGAACCGAACATCTTTCGAAGTCTGAAGGAGTCGGGATACCATATTGCGTGTCTTGCACCGAGAGGCGACACTTTTGCACCGACTGTCACAGAGCTGAGTCTCAGTGAATACGGGTTTCTCGAAACGCCAGAGTTTACGCCAAAGTTTGCTGGTGGCGGACGAGACGTTGATGAGAGCATTTGGGGGCGTTTGTTCTATCGCGGATTGAGAGATGCGGACAAGGCGTTGGATCATGACGAAGCTGTTGTGAGATCTGCTTTGACGTGGTTGGACTGTCCACCTGCTGATAAGCCATGGGTTCTGTTTATGCCGCTTATCTTTCCGCACTGTCCTTTCCAAGTTGAGGAACCGTATTTCTCCATGTACAATCGCTCTCAAGTCTCCAGTGTTGAGGCGACAGTCGACAAGAAGACGGGTTACGAACCGCGGTATATGAAGTCGATTCGTGAGACGTATGGTACACATCGCGCGACGGATGAGATTTGGAGGGAGATCAAAGCCACCTACTATGGCATGATCACACGACTTGACAATCAGTTTGGTAGAGTTCTTCAGAAAGTCGATGATATTGGTATCTGGAAAGATACTGTCACCATGTTCTTTACCGATCACGGCGAGTATCTTGGCGATCATGGACTCATTGAGAAGTGGCCTTCAGGCCTTTCAGAGACATTGGTGCACGAGCCTCTCATAATTGGCGGCGCGGGGCTACCAGAAGCAAAGAAGATCGATGCCATGACGGAGATGGTGGACTTGGTACCGACGATGCTGGAGATTTCGGGAATTGGAAAGTCGTTTGCTCACAACGGACTCTCATGGATCCCTCTTCTCTGCAGCGATGCTAAAATACACAAGCAGTACTCCTTCTCTGAAGGAGGCTTCCTCACATCCGAAGAGCCCATACTTGAACAAGCGCCATATCCCTACGACCTCAAAGCCGGACTTCAACATGAGGACACGACTTTGGTTGGAAAGGCCATCTCGCTCCGTGATGAGAACTGGACTTACGTGTACCGACTTTATGAACCGGCGGAGCTATATCATCGACATGACGATCCTCATGAGCTTCATAATCTGGCTCAAGATCCGGATCATAAGGAGTTGGCGGATAAATATGAGAGGGTTACGTTGAAGTGGTTATTGGAGGGGGCTGATGTCATGCCTTGGACAAAGGATCCAAGATTCCCGGAGGCGAACTTGAAGAGTCCGAGGGAGCAGATGGAGGAGAGACTGAAACAGGTCAAGAGTGATTAGCCTCTAAACTCGAGAGATTAGGGATGCAGTACGACTCAGATGGTGCCAGAATTACATGCAATTTCACGAATAGACCGGGTTGGATGAGCAATGTGGACAGAAGGGCCAGAGTATACAGACGCTAGATAACGCATATGGGTTCACATCAATTATAGAAAAGCTAAGAGCTAAGTACAAATGAAAATTGAAAGACTGAATGTTACACATGTGTACAAAGAAAACCGCTGACATCCGGCCGATTAAAACTCCAATCACGACTTATAGAACCTCACGAACAGGCAAGCTCCAGTTCTCGGGATGCTTCCACTTGGTCTCCATCTTCTCCCCATCCAACTTGAACGCATCCCCGAACGACGCTGACTCGACTCTATGATGTCCACCAACCGAGCTCTGCGCATTTCGAAGAATCGACAGGTAGAACGACTCATCCTTGTCATCCTCACCAGCCTTGCTTTGGTGGCTATGATGAGCCCACTTCAGCCTCTTAGCCTGGTCCGTGACTAACTCGGCAAGATCATCACGGCCTGAAATGGCATCGCTGTCCATGTTGCCGATCTGCTCGAGAAGATGAACATGGATGTCTCGCGCAGCCTTGTGATTGCCGCATGTGTTGTGGAAGCTTGCGCGGAGAGTCTCACAGTCGACTGTGAGATGATGAAGAGAGCCGTAGACATCACGAAGGTTGTAGCAGATGCTCTCGATGAGAGACAGGGCAGCTGACTGATGACCTGCAGCGAACTTGACCTCACAGAGTCGACGACCAGTGGCGACGGTCGCAGCGCCGGACCAGTTTCGACTCATGCGGGTATCCCAGAGATACTGGAGGATACGCTCAAGCATGGAGAAGTTCTTCCTCTCACCGAGAAGACGAATGATGACGTTCAACTGGTCAAACGGAATAGTGCCAAAGTCGATGTCGAGACGGCCGACCTTGAGAACTTCGACCAGAATCTCTGATGAGATTTGCTGAAGCTCTATGATGATATGATCATGGTCATGGGTGTGACGACGCGAGAACGACTCTGAGATCTTGAAGGCAAGCTTGACAACATGGGAGTGCTTCGTCTTGGTGAGCTGTCGGAAGTAAACCTGCGACCACTTCAACAGCTGCAGAGAAACCTTGAAGTCCTTAGCCTTGTAGACCTGAAGACCAACTTCAACCAAACGCTCAAGAATGTCGATGTGCACAACCTTCTTGTTGACGTTGGAAATAGTCAACTCAAAAAGCTGCCAGAGTAACTCCGAAGAGACAGATGTTGAGCAGAAGCCCTTGAACATCTCCCACATATCAGTTCGGAGCTTTCGAACCTCTGTATGCCGACCCTTGAGTTCGAGGAAGGCGATGAGACGGGCACCAGCTGCGAGACGCATGTGGATAGGGCGGCTTGAGGTTCTGTAGGACACGGACCATGCTTCGTAGAGGCAAGTCTCAGTGTAGACGTCACGAATGATGATGTCGAGCATGTTCTCACGTTCATAGCCACAGAGAAGTTGCTCAAAGGCGTGAATGAAGACGAAGCAACGTCGATCGAGATGCGCAAGACGATCCTCGTGACCGAAACCGCAGAAGCCCTCTACCTTGGACTTCTCGCCCATGAGGACCTCTTCCTTCAGAGTCTGGATGAACTTGATGCCAAACTCGACAGAAGATAGCTCACGGTACATCTTGGCCAAGCTGCGAGCGATGTCGAAGAGTATGATCTCATTGCGCTCTTCGATGAGAAGACCGACGATGTACTCCTCGATGACCTTGATGGCAACGCTGATGCTCTCGCGACGCTTCTGCTTGCGATGGTAGTCCACGATGCGAGTAAGTGCTACCAAGACCTTCTCGTGGGAGTAGGATAGTTCCCATTTGAGAGAGACGAAGGAGTCAATGAGGAGGGTTTCGGCGCGATGACCGAGATCGCAGTGAGACTCGAAGAGAACTGAGAGGCGATACTTGGCAATCTCAATGAGAGCGATGATGGAATCGCCCTCGTCGCAGCAGTGAATATCGAACTGACATAGCTCCTCATAGATGGAAACAGCTTCGACATATCGAACGCTGTCGATCTCAAGAATCTTGGCAAACTCAATGCTTGCGCGAATGTAGTACGCATGCGTAGCCCCAAAGTCCGCTAGAATCACAGCTCTAAAGCTCTCAGCCAGATGAAGACGCTCAGTGTGCTGCTCATGAACACCAAGAATAACAAGATACTCCTGATACACCTCGAACCACTGCTCAGAGCTGATGATCTCATGCTCATGACGGTGCTTCTCGATTGAGTTCCAGAGGAAGCGGAACCAAGTGAGAGTCTCGGCGTGTTCGCTGTGAGACTTGTGAAGAGAGAGGCAGACCTTCATGAGGATGGAGATGTAGGCTGGGGGACAGGAGTCGAGACCAAAGTCCCCAAAGCCGCGGAGGATGACGAGGAGTGAGTCAACAGACCCGTGGCATTCGAGCCAGTGGTTGAGATGACACATGTGGAACTCGGCCTTGAGCTGCGTGAGTCTGACGATGATGATTTCAAAGCGAGACTCGAATTGGGCGATGATGGTCTTCTCACTCCCGCCAGAGCGATGGGTACCAAAGGAGGCAGTGATGTCGACAACAATGTCAACGATCATAGCAAGGGAAGACTGGAAGATGGAAGTGACTCTGTGCGAAGCATGGCTCGCCTCCAGCTTCTCCACCATCTGAACAACCGTCCCCATCGCGTCATCAAGTTTAGTAAAGAACCGCTCAACAGCAAAGCCATACTTCCCCGCGAACCCAAGAAGCGTCTTGCACGATGACAGAACAAGTGCAGAGCTATCGTAAGTCGATACCTCAATCATCTTGATCGCCGTCAAGATCTTGTCAAACTTCTTGGCAAACGCCTCGGCTTTCTTGAGCGTCTTGTCAAGACGGCTGCCCTTCTCAGGCATGTATCGAAGCCTCTCGTTGGTGATCATGGAGAGAAACTCCTTCGATGTGACGGAGCGGGCAAAGTCGAGTGGTCTACCGCAGACGCGGGCATATCGATCAATAGCCCTCTGCATATGCGAGTCGAGCTCGAATGAGAACCCTTCGTAATCGACTCCATGCTTCCAGATAGCTTGCGTGTCGTATAACTCGCTTGCATAAGAGGAAGAGGTGAAGGAATAGTCTCGCTTGGAGATTATGGACATGGCTTGTGATGCATTGCGTGTCGTTGCGCTGGAGAAGTCGCGGTGGGAGAGAAGAGCGGTCGTGCCGGTGCCATGCTCAAAGACTGAAGAGCGAGTGGGCGCGACGATACTTTCTGTGTCGTGGTGGTGGACTATGCTCTCGGCGGGCTCGTCGTCGGAAGATACGGAGCCGGAGCGGATGGGACGCGTTTGCACGGTGGTGAGCCAGTTGGACTTGACATTTGATGGAACTGACTCCAGCTGGTGGACTGGAGACTGTCAGCAGAGAAGTGGGTATAGAGGAGAGAAGACGTACGTTTGGCTTGGCTGAGCATGTTGTCTGTATCGCGGCCGAAGAAGATATCTGCAAACATGAGCACTACCTTCGAGGAGGGAGTTGAAGCGAGGACCATCGTGGATCATATATCTAATGATGAGGGGGCGACCCTGTCTTTACTATGCAGATGCGCTCTGGACCTTGATCGCCGTGATGAGGCAGCCTGGCCCTGATGAACTAGTGGTTTGAGGCGAGCTGGACTGTGAGACAGCCCAAAGCCCAGAGTGTGACGCCCTAGAGTTCATTTCCACCTCGTCAGCCACATCACCCCAATAGTCCGTGATATGTCGCTTAAGATTAAATGTCACACTTTTGAAGTTGATTGAAGGAATTGGCTATCGCTAGAATTGGGCTGAGCCGAGACCCTTACTTTCAGCTGCTGCTGGGGTAAGCCACAACGCCACGAAGCAGACTATCAACTCCAGAATCGGGCCATGTCTCAATATGTGATTCAGCGCCAGGCTGAAGGTCAGCTCGCCACGAGGGAGTAGAGATATGTGGCTAAAATTGAGAGACGCGCCGTGCCGCCCTGAGGGGCAATGCAACGCGTGTATCTCCCCTGCAGTAACGTGGCTGCACGGCTTATCAGCTACGGTGACGCGCAAGCCTGCAAACAGTGTTTATCGAGCCATTCAATTGTTGTGAAATGAACGGCGAGACCTGAAAAAGTCCCGAGCAATATATATCCCGCAGCTAGGAAATCAACTTACGGACCTTTCATTCCGGAATCACATTCTCGGGCTTCGCATCTTCGTCTGCTCACCTTTACTGGCACGCCTTCAGCCAGCCGCGGTAGCGCTCAGCTTCAGCCATGTCAGCCACATTTGACCAATTGGGATGAATAAGATTCAGGGTAATGAGACATGCAGATCTAGTTTTAGCGGTTCGATAATCACCAATCTTGCGACCAAGGATTGGCTGACAACTACAAATTCCCAGGGCCCAAGCGCCTTGGCAAATTCTAGACTTCAATACGAAGAAATATTGAATTCAAGACGTTAGGAGCCAAAAACGTGGCTCTGGCCTTGGTTAGTTGAATCCAATGCAGGGATTGCTCTGTAGGGACCGTGGCTAATCCTGTGTAGATGGCCATTTCCCAATTCGATGCTTGATTCTTTAGACACTATCTCATTCTGGGTAATAGAAAGATACGTGTAGGATTGACAATAAAGGGTTGTGATGTCCATGAGGTATATCAAGTCGACAAAGTAAAAATTCACAAGTGACTCAAGCTGTTAGAAGGCAATATATACGTATTCTTAATAAAGATAAGTGTCCAAATTTAAACATAATAATGGGGCTTGGTGATGACTCAGTCCATAATGGATGTATGAAGGAAAGACTCTTAGCTATGGTTCTTACGAGTAATAACGAGATGCCAAGAAAGTGTTTTGGCATAACCATTCGCGACATTAATAGCAGCATGCCTTGATTCTGAATCCTCGAGATTCCCAATGTGGTCCTCCAGTCCAAGAGATTTCCGTCTACACCTGCCATCTGATACAAGCCACTAGCATCACTCATTTTACCTGCCACTGGATGGCTGAATTTGACCGTAAGCGTCCATGAGCTTTGCCCAAGCTCTCAGTGATTGAAAAGTCATGCCCATTTACGCAAACCGGCTTTTCTGAATTTAGGTTGCCCCAAAAATGTGATAATGCTGTGTAGGGCTCCTTGTCTGAAAGACGATCAACCTCGCAAAAGTTTCCAAGTAGTAATTCATCGCATGTGCCTGGTTTAATAGGAAGAAGTCTGATATGGCCGTTTGGTAATAGCTTAGATACAGCGTTCTAACTATGCAGTATGTCAGAGTTTCATATAAAGATTCAGAGATATATTTACGTGCCCAGTACTTGCGGTGCGCCGTCTGGAGCATCTTGAAGATGAGTACCTAAAGTGCAAAGTGGGATAATGTGTCTGGATGTAAGAAAAGCACAGTATGTATTCTGCTAGTTTCCCTCATCCCTAGGTAGGCTATGTAAACGGCGTGCCACCCTCTGAAAGTATAAAGTCTGATGGTTTTTGGACTAAGGCTCTTAAAGCAAGTTGCGGGGTCTTGTGCAGCGTTGGCATACATGCAGTGATTAACTGCCTCTCTTCTCTTATCGCATAAGCTCGCCAGTCACACTACAGTTGGTGAAAATGTAATTTTGTATTTACAGAGTGCATCAAGACGAAAAGAGAGGTAGGCGACTGCACATTCCCAACCAATGTCAAAAGAATAGCAATAGACCGTGATTACCCGACTGCGGCTAAACTTGCAGCCATCTCGCAATCATGAAGCGCCGAGCGAAGCGGGGTAGTGAGACATGTGAGTCTGGACGGGCTTGATGAAATAACCGGTGAGGAGCTGAAAAGCCAATGTCGCAGTGGTAGACTCTTTTTTGTCTAAAGCGGCCGTCCCAGTGTAGACAGTATCAGAGAGCCCTGTTACCTGCTGTTCATTGAGACAGGACGGCCCCATCTGTCTTGGCGAAGAAGCCGAATTATTTGCTGATTAGGCTAAGTCAAGGGTTTATGCTGAAATCGCAGTATTTCCGAAAAACTCGGGAAATTCAATGAAGATTAACTTGGGTCAATGCATACTCAAGGAAATACAAATGCCATTCTGTTTGAAGCTCTGGAGTTCTTACAGTACTTAAGGAAAACTAAGCTAGCGAATGAGTACTATAGCCCGGAGGCCCTGACAGAAAGTAAAGAAATACAGTCCCAAAAATTCCATATTTCAACCTCACTACATGCCAATTTAGCCATTTAAGCACAGCGAAATCAAAAGGACAAACCATCAGGTTTCCCCACCGTACAAAGTCGCTTAGGAACACTTGAAGTGCTTCATCAGGATTCGATTGATAGGCGGCGCACGATGGATATCCCATCTACCGATTTTCCTGGCCTCGCTGTCGCCATAGATCTGATTGTGATTGTGCGCCAGGGCCTCAGGAGTCTTCCAGGCAAGATTCTCGTCGGCACTGCGGAGCCAGAGGCGAAGCATGTGTCGCGTGCCGTTCATTGCTGACTTGGACAAGGCCTCGGAGTTGTCGTGCACAACAAGGCGTGTCTCGGCATCAGGTTCCTGCTGCCGATCTTTGAATTCATTACGCGCGTGAAACAATGCCATGTTGTTGAAGATCTCGATGTCTCCGGGCTTTAGCTTGACGACAAGCTGGTGCTTGACAGCGGTGAAGTGCACGGCGTCGATGGCCTCGGCTTGTTCCTCGGTCATGGCGGGCACGTCCGGGCGATGAGGCGAGAACGGAGCCCCGGTCAGCGGGCGGCGTGAGTAGCAGAAGCCCGGGCCGTTTCCCTCGAAATTGTAAAGAAGTGGCCGATTGGTCCAGCTGGCCTTGACCCTGTGGAAGCTGCAGCGCTATTATTAGTATCCCGGAGACCATGTGGAGTGGAGTAGGAAGTGGGGATAGGGGAATAGGCAACAGATTAAATTAAATCGAGGGGTCTCTGGAGGCACCCTTACTCATCATGAATCCATTTATCGTCAGCCAAGACGTGAATGATGTCGGGTCTGGTGGCCGCCAACTCGTTGTATATCATTGCACCGGAAGAGAGCAAGCTCTCCCCACCTCTCTCGGCTGTGTCCAGGACATACATAGACAGGATGTCGCACATGTCAGTATGGAAAGGCTGCATTGAAAAGAGAAGAAGTCAGCCAAAAGAGCAGAGCCAAAAGAGCGGCACCCTCATTCTCGTACCTGTGCTCGGTTTGTGTAGGGGGAAGGCCGACCTGACGCGTCTGGCAACTCCTTCTCAATGTCCTTGATGTGGACAATCATCCTCCCATCAAAGTCCTGGCATCCACGAATCTCAGCGATGTGACTAGTGATGCCGAGATAGATGAGCACGTTGTCTAGAGGCGAGAAGTCTCTTGGGTCTAGTCCTCGGATCACGTTGAATCCGGTGCCCTGATGAACGTTTCGGGCGACTTTGAAGAGCTTGTCCCTGAGCGTGGGCAACGGAAATGTGTCTCTCGACACAGAATCCGGCCCGTTGTCGTCTTCAAGGCCTAAAAGCTTGATGTATCATATTAAAGGGCAGAGTCACGGGTCCGGCTTTCCACTTACTTTTGAAGTGATCCAAGGCAGTCTTGATCTCTTCAACATCTGCAGCTGACAGATGGACGAGATACTTCTCAGGGTCGGAAAAGTCGGATCCAGTCCAGGCCCTAGGAGAAGAGACCTGGGCAGGGAAGCCCTCTGGAACCGCCTTGGGCCGATCGCACTGGGACTGTGCCAGCCTGGCCACGCGAGCTTGATAGGTGTCGTAGCTCGGGTACCACTCAATATCAGGCCTAATCACAGGCATGGCAAGACTGTGTGAGTAAGGCTTCGTGGGATTTTCAAAGTCATCTGTGGCGACATTGGTGGCAATGGAATTGCTGGCGTTCTTTCCTTGGGCAGAGTCATCCTCTTCCACATAGCTGCGACGCAAGCCGAGTGAGTCGGTGAGGTACTGAAGCTGAAGGAGCCTAGCTCCATGTCCACTGGTGATAGAATGCATGTTGTGTCGTTGAGGCTCTGAAGAGAAATAGGGTCATGGATTGAATCACCGCTGGTTAGTTTCAATAAATGAAGTCATGGGATCAGGGGGGTAAAGCATCAATATATATTTCAAAGCTGCCTTATATATCTTTTAGTGTCAGATAAGGTGATATCTGTCGTTCATCTTCCTCATGCCATTGTAGTTGAGCCGCAATATGAGACATGGGTGAGAAGGTAGTGGAGGGTCACTCGGTATGCCAGAATGGAGCTCTAGAGATAGGGCAAGCAGATGGCTATAGGTGATTGGCATTAAGGACAGGGGTAATTAAGCATATGATTGTAAATTGGAAGTGAGGCTAAGTGAGTAGGGTTGCCTGTGATGTCTGGAGTGGGATGATTAGGTGTTTCAAACGGAGAAACTAATCTGTATTAGGTTTATATTAATAG